>JAJEJH010000639.1:0-124415 GCA_026122585.1 Anacardium occidentale | reverse complement strand
TTACACGAGCATGTGTCATGCTCTGTTTCGACAACCATAGTTGAAATGCGCAAGATCACATTTAAACTTAACTCAAATCTCTATCAAACTTTAGTTAAACTCATTATAATATGTATTCATGTAAAATACACCATTATATACTAATTTTCCCCATCATAACATGATTTGGGCTTCCACTGTGGCAAGAGACAAATGGATTCTGTTTTTTAAGCTTGTGGAACCATGATTTGGGCTACCATTTGTTTATTAGGTTGCACGTGTTGCTTTGGTGTTACATGCTTTACAACCTCATGGTCCAAAATGCAGGCCATTAAAGTTTCAACCGCTGGGACAGGTCATTTGCTTGGGAAAATGTAAAATACAGGCGTAGGGATATGTTCGCCTTGAGTTGACTATCAAAGGGCAGTGATTCAGATCAATTTCTCTCTTGCGAACGGCTACTACTGTTCACGGAAACAGTTTTATGAACAGTGAATTCAGGATTTATTTCTAGGTTTGGGCTGTTTTTTTCGCCCTTTTCAATGCTTCTCAGTTGGGTTTCTGCAGGTTTTTTGGCCCGTCATTCCTATAAGTTCTTGCCACTATACATATGCTTCGGAGAAGATGGAAAAGTTGGTGAAAGCCTCCCATTTCCAAGCAGCTACAACCTATTTTTACTTGTATGCTACAGCTTTTTCAGGTGGAATGGCAGGCTGTAAGATTTGCCATTTTGTGTGGCTATTGAGCAAATTTGTAGGTGGGTGTGGGAGGATTAGTCACAACCTTTTGCATGCCTCTTCTTGGCCCAATTCAAGTGGAAGTGGGCTACCTTGGAAACACGTAATGGCCATGAAAAGGAAGATGACTCTAAGCTTTTGAAGTTAAACTCTTTGATTTTCGAACTTCTAATTACAGCCGGCTAGACCAAGGCTCTATGCTTTTGTCCACTTGGCCCAAGGATTATGATGATTTTTTGGAGGAAGGACTCTCTTTTTTACATTACTATTTTGTTCAAATGGTTATGTGTCAATGGTTGTAAACTAGTGCAAATATTGTTCAAAGTATAAGTTTTTTTTTAATTTTATTTTTTGTCATGTATATAGTAATGGCAAAAGCAAGGATGTTAAGAGGTTAGGTTAATGGTTATTACCGGCCTCTTGAATTCTATCTTCACTAAAGCCTAAATAGACTTTCAAGAGATATGGTTGAGTAGAGTTGTTTTTTTGTTTTGGTGTTCCTTGCTTTCACTTGTTAGCAAGTTCTTCTACAATACTTAGGTGTTTCAGGCTTACCTGGTTATTTTTTTTTTATAAATTTTTTACTTACCAAAGAAAAAAACAATAATATTATTATTTTTTCATACATATTTAATTATTTGTGTGCTATCCGATCTTTATAAGGATCTTGCATTTTTGGAATCTCCAAGGCTCCGAAAACTCCGTACGTACTTTCATCATGATCGTCAGGACCAGTTTCGTCGTCACTAGTTTGATCCATAGCCAGCAATTCTTCCTTGTATTTAACACTTTGGATTCTCGTTTGCATCACTTTGCCACGAGGATCATACCCTTTAAGAATATTCACAACTTCCTTCATATTTGGTCGCTTCTCGGGTTCAGTCATTACGCACAGGGCCGCAACATTAATGGCTTGTATCAACTGGTTTTCATCGAAGTTTCCTCGGAGCTTCGGATCAACAAGGTCTATGAATCTTCCTTTCAGAATGAGGGGCTCCGCCCATTCAGTTATGGTTCTTTTGACTCCTCCAGGGAGCTTTTCGATTGGTTTTCTTCCTGTCATGATTTCTAGAAGAAGAATTCCAAAGCTGTAAACGTCGCAACTCTCGGAAACTTTGCCCCACATGGCGTATTCTGGTGCTAGGTAGCCTAATGTGCCCTTCACTCTGGTAGTCATGTGGCTGACACCTTCCGGAATTAGCTTTGCGAATCCGAAATCTGCAACCAGTGGTTCGAAATCAGAATCGAGGAGAACGTTGCTGGCTTTTATATCTCTGTGAATGATGTGGGGAGTCACCTCGTGGTGCAAATACCTGATAACAAAAAGTAACAGTTTTATTTCAAATGTTTTCGGTATTAATGAATCAAAATGTTACAGTTTTATTAAAAATGATTTTCAGATCATAAATCAGAAGTAATTAAATGTTTCTGGAGTTTGAGGGAAATGATTTGATTGGTATAACATGGCTTGTGTTAGGAATCTTACAGGAGGCCTTCGGCGGAGCCGAGCACGATTTTCATCCTTCTTTTCCAATCTAATTGAACCTCGTTGGCAAATTGACCATGGAGATGAGAGAGCAAGCTGAGATTAGGCATGTAATCGTAAACAATTAGGCGTTGATCAGTCCCAGCAAAGTAGCCTCTTAGACCCAACAAATTCTTGTGCCTAACCCTTCCAAGAACTTCAACTTCCACCGCAAATTCCATCTCGGCTTTTGAATTCATAGCTTTCAATTTCTTCACCGCAATCTGCATTAAAGAATACTGGAATTGTTAATATTACTCTATCTTGTAATGGAAGAAGCAACTCTATCCTATTAACTTGTTTCCAATATTATCTTTTAACAATTTCACATTTTACTATTACAATATTACTCTAAATTAAAAGAAAATAATTTATATATCAATTTTACATAAAACTTTCTTATTTTCTCTTCCTTTCACACTCATCTCCTTCTTCCTTAGTTCATTGGTCAATTCCCATCTCCTCTTTCATCGCTAACCCACCCGCACTCCCCAAACCTTCAATCGATACTCTTTCTCATATCACGATCAACTTCGTATATCTATCGACATCTCTCTCTCCCCTCTCTTCGATCATAATCTGGGATTACAACAATGACTCAAATCAATTAAGTCATTAACGAATTGATTTTATAGACAACTCAATCAATTTGAGTTGTTATTATATCCTAATTAGATAAATAGCGATAGTTGTTTGAGGATTAAGTGATGAGTTGTGGCAATGGAACTAATGGTGCCAACAACGACTAGGTTTCATGGATTATGGGGACTAGATCTTAAGTTTTCAAACTTCTAAAAGGACCAAACTGTCATTCTCAAACTTTTAGATTAGATTTATAAACTGCTATTTTAATTTTTTTTTCAAATATTTCGATAATGAATTTGCTATTTTACTCAAATGATGTAAATTTTTAAATGAAATTCGATTTTGAGTGGAAAAGTGTTATATATGATATCAAAGGCTGGAAAAGGGATTTTAGGCCAAACTTTGGGTGGGAAATGTAATTTTCTGAATTAAAATTGATAGCACCATGTGTGGATAAAGGTGAGCAAAATACCCTACAAGAACCGAAACGGTCAGTTAGCTGATGTTCAATTCTAGTTTATACCCAAAATCGGCGTACTGGCTTGAGTTGGCTTCGGTTCCAATTTTTGTGGAGTTAATTGGTTCTAGTTCCACCTCTTAAGGAGCATGACTTGACCCAGAACCATGTCCACTCGTTTGACAATACTATTTATCCTACCAACAAACCTTTTAATAATATTATCATTAGTTTAAATGAGTTTAAATCAACTCAAATTAAATTAAATCCACCTCTAATCTTAAGAGTTGTATAATAGGTGAATCCTTTCTTGCACTGTAAAGAGAAACGACGAACCAAAATAGTAAAACAAACAAAAAAACCCTAGAAAAGTAATTAAAAATCAATAAGATGAAATAAATAGAAGAGCCGAATCATTATCAAATTTCTCACTTTTTTTTTCTTTTTACTTACTCTTGACTCTCAATCAAACAATAAGTTATGAATTTCATTTACAAAAGCCTACAAATTGAAATGTTTTGAAATCTTTTACTCCATTCGTGCAAACAAAAATTGTAATTAGAATAAGTCCTACGGAGAAATTACTTGATGTCATAATGACGAAAAACTTAACAAACATGTTTCATTCTTATTACTTCTGTAATATGAAAAAATAAATGAAAAATGAAAAGGACTCGAATTCAAACCCCCAATCATGAAATCCCTTCTCTTGCACTCCACACATCATAATGCACCGTATTCGATTGTTAAAGAGAGAAAAGTTCTTTCACATCCTCTAAACACAAAAGGTTGAGAGAAAGGGTTCCTTCTTAAAGGGTACTTCTGAAAACAGATATAGAGTAGAGATGGGTTGGGCTTTATTGCTCAAAGGATTAGAGTACATGGCTACGAACCACAATGTTTCGGGTTCGAATTCCTCCTTGCCTGCAACTGCCCAATAAGGGAAGGAACCTTCCCTTTGGAGTATGAAAAATGAATAACCTATTAAGTGATCGACCTATCCTAAAATCTCCGTTTTAATCGTCCACTGTAAAACTCTCAGGACTTAAGGAGAAGAAACAATTAAGAGTTCATAAATTAATTACCTGAAGCCCATCAGAGGTTTTCCCCCAATAGACACTGCCAAAACCACCTTCTCCAAGCTTGTTATCTTCACTAAAGCCATTAGTAGCGGTGTGCAACTCCTTGTAAGAAAATATCCTCCATGTAGCATTATTAGCTGCAGTTACTGTGTTTATCCTGCAACAGATATTCACATCAATTGAAGAGAGACAAAATTTAGCTACATTTCGAGCAAAAACTACACAAGATTTTCAGGTTTAGCTCTACGTACCCTTCTTCAGGCTTCTCTGAACTACAGCAACTCAAGGCTGATCCCATAGTATTGCACTACAGGATGGTTTTCAAAATCCTGTTCAGGTTTCTAGTTGGAGCTTCTTCTTTTAAACTATAATACTAATGTTATGGTCATTTCATACGTAACCCCAAGCCGCCCTTGGCCGGCTTTAGTTTTGGAATCTTTAAAATAATTAAACTGAGGGGAAAATGTTGAAAATAATATAAATATATACTTTCAAATTGCTACTGGCAATTCTTAAGGAAATTTAAAAATTATGTTCCACGTTTTGTTAATATATGAGAATTAAATTAGCTTGGGAACTTTACTATAGCATCTTTTGAGACCGACTAGCAACTGAGTATAGAATTAGATGACCGTCACTATAAGATATAATTTCACAATTGCAAACTTTTCTTCTCGTTATAAAATTTTCCAGCTGCATTGGTGATTCATATGTAAATTTTATCCATACACACACACACACGCATATGCAAATTTAGTAAAACTCAAGAATGCTATGATGATAGTAATACAAGTTTACTTCATTCGATCAAGATAAGAATTAGAAGTTGCAAAGTTTTGAATTGATCTTATACATTTTAATAAAAAGAAAAACAAGTTAGTCATAGTATTAGGTAGCAGGACAGATTAAGATTAGCTGCTAATCCACAACTTTTTGCCATTTGGCTTCTGCAAATTAGTCTAGAGTCAACTGCTTAGAGTTCGATAAGTTTACCTCGAGTTAGATCTTGATAATGTATACAATTCATTAAATATATGAATAATGAAAAAAAAAAAAACTAATAAATTGAATATTAATGTCCATCAAACTCAGGGAACATCTTCATTTAAAATCAGATAATTGTCTTTCCATGAATGTCTTTAATTGTTGAGTGTCATCTATCGTTAAACAGATTTTATCCTTAATTTCTTCTGGGTTTTTAACTCAAGTTGCTCTTCACTTTTATAGATATGACTTGTTGGTTATAATATATTTGATTTATTTTTTAAAACATGGACTGTACTACTAGATATACACACATAAATTTTCTTTTGTTTCTGGTTTTCGTGATGTTAATTAGGGATTTGATCTTAATTTAATATTGGTCAATTCTTTACGAAAATGTCTCTTAAATTGGACGTTACGCTATCAAAGATTGCACTCCATTTGTCAATATCTTAATTAACAAACCAAAAATCCAATAGTAAAAATCCAACAATTGTAAAAACAAATTAAGTTGTTGCTGACTTTCCAGCTTATTCTCCAAAATATTCTAAGAAGCTTCAAAGCACAATGCATGTTCAAAATTTGGGAGATGATGATGCAAGATTGGCCACCTTGTTCCCCATTTTAATTATCCATGATTCTCTTCCAATTTGCAAAAGGACATAATGATCACCAAAAGTTTCTTCTGTCCGTTAGAGAAAGGCATTCGAATTTTAAACACAAATTTCAAATAAAAAAATGTTACATTATTACTCAAGTTGGTTTAGCTTCAAATAATCTCAAATTTAAAATAATTTTCAATGAAGCCTCTTGTCATTTTCATTGACAACACCTGGGCTTTGCGAAGTTGCAAATGTTTCCCACTTGAAGTACTCGTAAACCCATATTAATGAAAGGCCTAAGAAAATTAATGAAAACTCAATAACACTTTATATTTTATAAAATGGAAAATAATACATATTAACAGTTAATGTATCATTATTTGATTGTCTGATTTTAAATATAAAATAAAATAAATAGATAAACCACTCAATTATCTGATTACTTGTCAATATTAATTATCGTTAAAAGGCCAAAGAACTATTTCCCACCCATAGTTTGAGGCGGGGACAAAGTCCCACTCTCTAAGTTTCAAAAACTCAGTCTTCCACCTATGGAAACAATTTTTATAATTTTTATACTCAAATGACTAAAATGCTCTTTTAAAAAATAAATATTTATAATAAAATTATAAAATAATTTTTAAATATAAATAATTTTAAAAAATATTTAAAATTTTTTTAAAAAATAAAAAATATATTAACAATTTTTGAAAAACTTTTGAAAATTATATTTAAAATTTTTTAAATTTTAAGCGGCCACCGCCGCCAGTGCCGCGGTGGTGGCCGCAGCTAAATGGGTCAGGTGGCCCTTTCCGGCCATCTGGTTTCAGGGGAGGTCAGATCTGGCCTCCCCGTTCGATGGAGGCGGTCAGATCTGACTGCCTCAGTTTTGGAGGAGGTGGCCAGATCTGGCCGTCTTCGCCAAAAATAAAGGTCGGAAACGGCCGTTGGGATCAAGACCGACTATTTTCAATCGTTTTTTATAGTTTCTTCTGGCGGAGGTGATCAGATCTGGCTGTCCCTGAAACCAGATGGTCGGAAACGGTCACTTGGCTCCGTCAGCGGCAACCACCGCCTCTGCACTGGCGACAGTGGCTGCTACAAATTTTTAAAAAAATTTTAATATATATTTTAATTTTTAAAAAATTTTATATTTTTTATAAAATTTTTTTATTTTTTATAAAATTTTAATCATAAAATGACAATATTACCCCTAAATGTTATTGTTTTCTATTTTATTTAATATTAAATTATTTCAATGAGTGGGAGACTGGATTTTTGAAACTTGGAGGGTAGGACTTTGTCCCCGCCTCGAACTATGGGTGGAAAATAGTTCTTTGGCCTTGTTAAGAAGACTGGCGTCGGTATATTTTGTAAACTCACGTTTATTATTATTTTGTAAGTGAAACTACAAATAAAATAGTAGAGTCTGTCTTGGAGGCAAATTGTAGACACACAAAGAAAACAGATTCAATAAAGCAGCCAATAGAAAGAAAAAGCATGTTATGCTCACTAGTTTATTTACACAAAATAATGCAAATTAATGTGATTAAGTAATTTTGACTTAGAAATCAAATAAATAATTTAATAATTCAATCATATCAATTTTTATTAAAAAGTACGTTAAAAAAAATTAACAAGTATAAAATTATTCAAAGGTAAATTATTATCATTGGAGCCCATTTATTCCCACCTTCTTCGACAAAAATAAATTAAGAAAAAAAATAACGTAATATAAATATTATTAAAATAAAATAATTAGCATCTATTAGGATTCAGCCAAAATGACTATATTCTTCAATTTCCTCAATTAGCATAATTTATACTAATTTGACCCTTAAACTATGAGAAAAACTAATAATATTGTATTTAAAGTCAAATGTATGTAAGCCAAATATTAATGATATTTTGAAAGTTAAAGTAAGAAAATCCCAACTAGAGTTTGTTCATGGCATGAAAACAAAAAATTTTCGGGATTAGCTTATATAAATGGGTTTTAGCCTTCTTTCTAAGAAAATCATAGCAGAACGTATGCCACACAATTCGTTTATACAACTCATTTCATGCAACACATGAATGGGTCTGCAAGCATATCCGTGCATCCTTTTGTGGGTCATGCAAACTATTTTGTGTAACATATAAAGAGGGTTGAAACTTGTTTATATAAGCTAATCTAGAAATTTTTTCGTTTTCACACTATGAACAAACTCTAGTTGTGTTTTTTTCACTTTAACTTTCAAAATATCATTAGCATTTCGCGCACATATATTTGACTCTAAACGCAATATTATTAGTTTCTCTCACAGTTTAAAGCATTTTTATACAAATATAATTGTGTTCATCAAGGTTAAAATTGGTGTGCTAATTAATAAAATTGAAGAATGTGGTCATTTTGATTGAATCCTAACAGCTGACAGATATTTTGCATTATTAATATTTGAATTATGTTATTTATTTTATTTTCCCTAAAATTAATCCAAAACTAGTGTTTGACTTATTTGTCGATAAATTGGAAAAAGAAACTGAAAATACAATAAAACCATTTTGATGATTTGATGTCTGCATCACATAAATCTGTATTTATTAGACCCCTTTCTTATAAGGTGTCAACTTCACGCCCACAAACACTACTATAAAAAAAAAACTTGACACCTATAATTTGGATTTGGGTACTCAATGCCCAGCCCAAGTCAGGCAAAACTTTCGCTTTCCGCCTCCTAATCTCAAATAAAAGAATCCCATAGGCCCAACTAAAATTAAGATACAAAGATCTTAGAAAAATTAATTTTTGGATGGAATATTAATAAATCGTATTCACACACACACACACACACATATACATATATATTTAATAGAGATTGATATGATAAAAATTAAATGAGTAATAGGCAACATATGGATAGCATTGTTTTAAAAAGGCCAAACGACTTATTCCTATTTGAGGTTTTCTTAAATGACAAATTTTCACCCATCGACTTTAAAAAACCCAAATACCTACCCTTGAGACTTTGAATTAGATGGAGTCCATTTGGGTAAAGGGTATAAGAGTAATTAGTTGAAATAATAAAAAAATATTTTTTTTTATTTTCTTCTTAAATTTAAAATCAAATAAATGTTAATCTAGTAGGTGCAATAAATTGTGTAAAAATTTCATGTACTAATGAAAGGTTGACAATTGGTGAAGGAAGGGTAAAAATGAACTTCATTAAATAGATAAATAGTTTTTTTTATTCCAATGTAATTTTGAAAAAGCAAAGTTTGAACATTGTGGTGGCCTAACATTTAAAGATTTTGTAGAAGACAACAAAGAAAGTGTTAACGCATAACGTGAGGATTTACAAATCAAGGAAGCTTTTTTATATTCCTAGGGTGGTTTTTTTGGTCATCTATCAAAGGTTGCATGTAAACATTAATATCATTACCAAGCACAGAAGGACTAGGAATTAACAATGAGAGTAAGTAAAATTGTTGTTTCATGCACAACCATAGTGGTCAATTGTAAGGAAGTAAGAAAACCGGCCATGTGTTATACGTACTTTGTATAGTACCAAACGAATTGAAACCGTTACTTGCAAAACCCAGTCTAACATTACGTGGTTCTTGACCAAATGTAGGGTAAATCGAGTCAAACCTTTTCCATGCTTTTGAGTCAGCTAGATGTCTCACAATTCCATCATTTGTACGGTGTTTGTCATGTCATGTCATCAATTTTGAAGTTTTTGGGGACATGAATAACCTTTGAAGTCGTGGTTTGATGGGAAAATACCGTAACACTTTCGAGGGATTTTTTTTTTTGCCCAAAATAGAATTTCCTATGCCACTACATGAATCAATCTCTGAATTTCTCTATCGAGACACCCCACAAACTGAGCATACGTCATCAGAAGTTTTTTCCTTCCAAAATAGCATACAGTTGTTAGGACAAGCATCAATTTTAACATATTTAAGTCCCAAGGTATCAATAATCTTTCTAGTTTCATGAAAAGAGTTTGGTAGTGTCTCACCCTTTGGAAAAGCATCATTTAACAACTTAATTAAAGCATCAACTGATTCATTAGACCAACCGTAACGATATTTTTAATTATATAGATGCAAAATGAATGCCAGTTTAGTAAAATTCTCACACCCTAGATATAATTCTTCCTTAGCATCTTCTACAATTTTCCTTAAATCTTCCCATTGTTTAACAAATTGGTCAATATTTTCTTCCATCACAGAATCGGTGACATTTGGCTTCATTTCATCTCTGCTATGCATACATGCATCCAACTACTGTCTAGAAATCCCAAAACATCATGCAACATTTTAGTCAAGTCATTATCTATAGTCATATCGTTTTGTACTAGGACACTTGGGGTAGACTGTTACTGAACCATAGATACACCGTGACAATACCAAGTGTTGTACCTGACCATAAAACCATGAACCACTAAATGATCATATAGTTTTACTTGATTCTTATAGTAGTAATTGACATATTTTTACAAGGACATGGAACCTTATCAACACTTGATTTATCTCGAAAAGCAAAATCAAGGAAACTATTCAACCCCTCTAAAAATTCTACAGTAATAGTATCAAAGCTCATCCATCTTCTACGCTTACAAGTATCTGTCACAACGTACTAACAAATAATTTAACAGTTACATTTATACGTAATGAAAAGCCAAATCAATCATACCCTGTAACTGTTATTACTTATTTTGAAAGTCAAATACTCATCCGTTCTCTAAAACCATGTAATTTAATCAAGAATATTAAAACATTAATTTCTTTTTTCCAATTTAAGAAAAACTCAAGTGAATATATAAATATATTATTTCAAAGATTCAATAATAAAACGTGAATTTTTCCTAGTTCCAATCTTAAGTATTATTACCTTAACCTTTATTTATTTCTAATAAAGTGAATTAACCTTTCCATTTTTTAACCTGAATTTTTTTCAAAATGCCAAATTTTTATTTATTTCCATAGTACAAGCTTAAGTATTATTACTTAATAACAAACAACATATAGAAACATAGTTTTAAAGTAAAACAGACAACTCAAAACCAAAGGAATACAGATTGAGTTGATCTTTGACATGTTCATTGAAGATTTTTAAATACGTATGAAGCAGTTGATAAAAAAGGACAATAATTGCAGCTAAGTTTGAATAACATATATATATTTCCTCAACTTCCCTGAGGTTCGTTACTTTCATTTAACCTGAGGAGATAAATATTTAAATATTTAATTTGGTAATAAATTATAATCAAAAACAATTTTTTCATAAATATATGTAACTGTAAGTGTGAGTTTTTTTTTTCATATATTCACATTCAAGTGAAAAATTCTAATGATAAGTTATTATATTACTTTTTAAAAAATTTATAGCTTTAATGGTTGAATTCATCAAATTAAACTTTTTGTCAAAAAAAATATTGTTTTCTTATCATCAGTCATGATGAAAAGACTACAATTTATTCCAATTAATCTAACATTATTTGGAAATCAATAGCATGGGTCGTACTAATATAGCAAGGAATGTTATTAATTAAGATGATAAATCTAAAATTTTTTAATTAGGAAATGTAACTTTGAAATAGCAAGAAATGTTATCAATTAAGGTGATAACTTTTCAACGGAAGAATAGAAGTTGCAATTTATTCAGTTAACAGATATCCATTAATGTCACTCAATAACGTGGAAGGGCTTTGAAGATGTGGATGCTCTTCGTTTTTCTTTCCCATGTCTAAAGTAAACTTGGTTCTTAAATTATAATAAAAAGTATACAAGTAATAAAAATAACAAAGAAAGTTATTTCCCATTTCAGAGGAAACTTAACCAAAAAAAAAAAATCTGAAAGTACTAGAAATGAACAAAAAAAAAAAAAAAAACTTAAGAAAAGAAAGTCTTTTTTCTCCTGAAAAAACTTACTAATTTTACGTTTAAATTTTTACTTTCAACTTTTTTATGTATATCTTTTTGAATTTTTAGTAATTTTTTATTTTTTTCACTGAACAAACAATCATTTCAAAGGACTTGGAGACATTACAAATTTTAAATTTTTAGTCATTTTTTTTAAATTTTTTCACCTAACAAACATTATTTATGGATTTCATTCAAACACTTCAATAACACATACAAACTAGCTCTCTAATCGGCTGGATTTCAATCATTTCCTTAACATAATATGTAAAATATTAACTCACACCAAACATTAATATTTCTTCACAAAAATAAAACTAACTTTTAAGCTAACTTACAAGCTTTTGAGCCAAAAAACAGTGTACCTAAAGAAGGGAAGAAGTTGCACTCTCCAAATGAAGAAGAAAGAGCCAAAATCTGTCAAGATAAGGGCTAGAACCGATAAAAACAGTGACAATAGCAGTGGCGGCAGGAGAAAAAATGAACAAGAAGAAGAAGATTGCGAGCGCTAGGGATTTAAAAGGCTGACAGATCTTTGAGAGCCTTGGGAACCTCTCCTAGACCTCTTTGAACTATTACCTTCGTCTACCCAAAATCTAGGAAAATGGGTCCTCATATCTAAAATCACACAAGAAGAGGGTTAGGATCTACTATCTATATTAAATCTACTACTGAGATACTTATATTGAGTGAGACACGAGCTTTAGATATTGGGATATGCTGGCTCTATGCTCATGCACTTTAGAAAACAATGCATGCTTGAAAACACTTTTCTAAAAACATCGACTTAGAACTTGCTTTGATGGTTCAAAACACTTTCTGATACTAAACTTGTAGTACCCGCTGCTATATATTACTGTAGACCATTTTTTTTTGAAATATAGGTTATACATATATATATATATATATATATATATATATATATATCTTTTAATACATAGCAAGAGGTCCAAAGCTGACTGTTTACTGAAAATATGTGGAAGCTGGTTTATAAATCTGTGATGGGAGACTAAAACCCACTATACAGTACCTGAAATAAAAACTCATGCTTCTTATATAATAATAATATCTGAAAATATAAAAGATACTGTACATTCTTTATGCATGAGCAATACAAAGCATGCGAGCCATTAACATGCTATTTGCTGAAAACTAAACATATATACATACATATATAACTGAAAACTCAAGTGAAAACCCACTCAAGCCATATCCCACACTCCAGCCATCTCGTGCTCCAAGCTCAACTCCTCAAAACACCAACCTGCAAGAAAGGAAACAAAGGGGAATGAGTGACAAGTCACTCAGTAAGTATCTCTTACCTCTACCCTCGGTTAAACTCTAAACTAAGCTACTGTTGACTGGCTAACTATTATCTAGGCAAACTGAACTAAGATCCTGATAACCTAATAGCTTCTTTTGATCCTCTGTTAGCATTTATTATTCTTCTTACTTTTCTTATTAATTTTTGAGACCTAGAGTACTCTTGAGTTCTCTTAGGATTAGCTGTACTCTTTTATTTTTTTGTTTCTGACGTATATCGTGTAGCTTAATCTTTCTTTTATTTCTTATTTTACATGTTTCTGGTTTTATTGTCTATATACTTTTCCATGTCATGTAATATATATCATAGTATGCTAAAATCATGCTATTTGCCCTTGGACCTATTTTCTGAAAATATTTTTTTGAAAACTGTTATTAGGATCTAAAGATCCAAAACATTGAAAAGTTGAATAAAATTGTTTTTAAAATCTCTATATCTGAAAATACCTGTTATGCTGATCATACTGACGAAAACAAAGATTCGATATCCTAGCCATGTAGGCTAAACCATACCAGTAAAGTACTAGTAAGCTAAAATGTCCTACCATACTAGTCCTTGGACTAGTAAGCTGAAATCTAACCAATCTGATCGAACTCAAAAAGTTGAAACCTTACATATGCCCTTTCGAATTCACCCTTACTCACAAACTTGGATATCGGGCCTTAATACTGAAAACTGATGTAAATGGATCTCTTGATCCCTTTTCTGAAAACATTGGTTAGCATGCTATGCTGAATGATGCTATTCATGCATGTTATCTTACTATTGTACTATTTCTGTAACTTATTAAGCTTATTAATAAGTTCTATATTCTATTATGCTTCTATCAGCTTTGTCTCTGTTTTGGCTCACATGTTTTATTTAGTTCTCATGTATATGTGTGTGTATTATACTTTAGAATACACTACACGAATAGTATATTTTATACATGAATAGCCTGGGAAGTTAAATGCATGTCTAGTTTCTTCTTATGATCTTTATTAATATTAAAGTTTTATTTTTAACTTCCGCATTAAGATTGGAAAATTTAAGCAGTTGATATTTTACTATAGGGATCTCCATTACAGGCATAATTTTTGGAACATAATATAGTAAATATTATAAGTATTTGTACACAGTAGGCCTATGATAGGGGTCATTACACTTCCATTGAAATTGCATGGCTTCAAAGTTTATTCAATGAAATCAAAATTTCTGGTATGCTTACTCCTATTATATGGTGTGATAATCAAAGTGCTAGTTCTTTAGCTTTAAATGTCATTTTGTGTAGTAAAACAAAGCATGTAAAGAATGATATTCATTTTGTTAGAGAACAAGTGGCTGCAGAATTGCTTAAAGTATAGTGTGTTCTTACCTTGCATCAAACAACTGATATTTTTACAAAAAGCTTTATATGTTAACAAGTTTGAGGAACTTTGAACAAAGTTGAATGTAGTTGAAAAATTAACAACACTACAACTATCTTCAATTTAGATACCTGAGAAGAGTAAGAGTGTTTATGACCAGAGTGATTCTAAATAAAGAATAGAGGAGGATGTCAAGGATTGTAACAGGTTCAGAAAGGATAAATTGTTGATTGAAGCAGGTTTAAGGAGGATAGATTGTTGATTGTAGTAGGTTCAGAAATTGGTGTTGTTCTGAAGTTTGGAAACTTATGGTTGTTTTTTGAAGTATGAGTTTGATATTTGTAAATTGAAGTTTGGTTTTTTGGAATTTGAAGTTTCTTTTAAGTTAATGATGTGCAAGCGTATAATAGCATTCTACTATTTTGGCTTGATGGAGGATGTTAAGGAACTATATAAAACGGTGTGTTTTAATTTTTAATCCAAACACATCGTTTCATGTTTACAAAAGCAAGGAAAAAGAGGCTGGCTTTTCATTTGAAAGTAATTGAATTGAAAGCTAAGGCTTTTTTTTAGTACTTTTTAATTGTAATTCTTTTGCTGCATGAGTTGTCGTTTTCTTCAACAAAACCAAAGATAGGTCTGTTATTCAATTAATTGTTAGTTTTTTTCTATTATAATTAGTTACATGTAATTGATTTGTATTGCATGTTCAATTGTATAAATTAGGACGTTTTTTTTTTTGTAATGAATGAAAATCCATCTTGTGGTATTACTAAAAAATTTCTCTTTTTGTTTCTTGAGTGTTTTCTGGCTATTTTTGTCATTTTTGTGACTGTATTTTTTTTTTTTGTGAATATTAAAAGATGATTTTTAAAAGAAATATTGAGATTTGAGCAACAACAATGGTTGCCTTTCTATTATTTTATGTAGAAGTTGCTCTTTTCTCCAAAGTTGCTTTTGTGCAGGGAATGAGCACCAGGTTTTGTTATTTATAGACAAGGAATTGCAACTTTAGTCATAACACATATAGTTTAAAGCAATCAAGAATCTTATTAGTTTGGATCAATTAATGAGGAAAGATTGTTGTCTTTGATGATGATGAATACATGATTTATGACAAAAAAAGCACGAAGCTCGTATATTCTGTCAAAATAAGAGAGGACAAGATGTTTTGATTTGTATTTTTTGATGCTACCATTAAAGCCTTTAATGTAACCAGTGAGGATACTTTGCTTTGGCATAGAAGTTTGGTCACGCCAATTTTGGTAGACTAACGTTATTGTCTAAAAGGAACCTAGTGAATGGCTTTCCTGTGATTAGTAGAGAAAAGAAGTATTATGAAGCTTGCATATATAGAAAACATCATCAAGATACATTTCCTGAAGGAAGATCATGAAGAGCCTTCAAGCCTTTGATGCTGGTGCATGTAGATATTTGTGGCCTAATACAAACACCTTTCTTAAGTGGAAGTCAGTATTTCTTGATTCTTATTGATGATTCTTTAAGAAATACTTAGGTTAATTTTTTGAAGGAGAAGTCATAAGCTTTTGAATGCTTTAAAAAATTCAAAGCTATAGTAGAGTAAGAAATTGCTTATTTTATTTTGAAACTACTCACTAACCATAAAGAAGAGTTCACCTCTAAAAATTTGAAAATTTTCACACTTCTCATGGCATTCAAAGACAACTTATAGTAAGCTACACACCGTAACAAAATAGTGTTGTAGAGTGAAAAAAAAAAAGAACAAAAGTTGAAGTAGTAAAAAGTATGCTAATAAAAAAAGACATTCCAAAGAAATATTAGACCAAGGTTGTAGAGGTGGTAATAGTCTATCTTCTCAATAGATTTCCAACTCAAAGCTTTCGAAAAATGACTCCTAAAGCATGCTATGGCAACAAACCTAATGTATGAAGATATTTGGTTGCATTGCCTATGCATTTATACTTGCTGAATTATGAAGGAAATTTGGTGAAAAGAGTATAAAATGTATTTTTGTGGGATATAGCAAAGAGACTAAAAGCTATAGGCTGTTTCATCTTACTTCGAAAAAGTTAGTTATTAGTCATGATATTGTTTTTTAATGAAAATGATGCTTGGTTTTGGAAAAGATGTTGATATGTGCAACCTACTCATGATGGAGGTTGCTAACCTTAAAACCTATTAGTTTACTAGATTTTTCTTCATCTTTTGAATCAACTCCAAGGAGAAAGAGGAGCTCTGCTATAATTTATGAATCATATAGGTATTTCTAATTTACCATGAAACTTGGATGTTTTGAAGTGTAGTGAATAAAAAAGAATAGTGTGTGGCAATGAATAAATAGATTAAAAAAATTAAAAAGAACCAGACATGGGCTTTAGTAGAGTTGCTATAAGCAATGGAAGCAATTGGTCTCAGACAGATTTACAAATCCAAATTAAATCTTGATGGTTCTTTGTAAAGGCATAAGGCATGGTTGATAGCTAAAGGGTATGCACAAGCACCAGGTATTGATTTCACTAAAGCTTATGCTCTAATTTCTCGTTCTAACATTGTTAGAACTATTTTTGTTTTAACCGCTTATAATGGTTAGAAGGTTTTTTAGTTGGATGTTAAACCATCATTTCTTAATGGTCAATTATTGAAGGATGTATTTGTTGAACAACTTTAAGGTTTTATGGTGAAAAAACAAAAGCACAAAGTGTACAAGTTACACAGGGCACTTTATGGGCTAAAAAAAGCTCAAAGGGCTTGGTACTCTAAAATTGACTCTTATGTGTTGAAAAAGTGCTAATGAACCTACACTTTATGTGAAAATTCTAGGTAGTGATGCTCAATATCCACACAAACAATAGTCAATTCAATCACCAAAGAAACATGCAAGCAATATCTTCAAGGAACACCAACATGCAACACTTACTTGGAGTTGATTAGAACATGCAAAGATGAGAAAAACAAGCCTAAAGGAAGCTCCACCAGCTTGTCAACCACCACCAATCCTTCCTTACAATAAGAATTGGATAAAGGTAGAAATTGAAAATCCAAGCAATAAGGAAATTCAATTGGAGAAAAGCTTATAAGCTTTTGGGATAATTTTTTTTCAATTGTCAAAAGTGTTTTTTTACATGAGAGAGAAAAGTTTATATAGGCATTTACAAGAAAGATAAATGACAAAACTGCCCTTAGTACAAATTGGAAAGAAAAAAAATTAAAAATGCAAAAATGCTACAGTGTAGGGTTGGACGCACAGGCTTGGACGGGTTGGACGCACAAGGGAGATGAGCGCGCAGATGCGTACAGGTGGGCGTGCAGCGCGCTTGTGTGCGCAGCAAGGCAGCGCGCAAGTGCGTGCACGCGAGCGCCACAAGGCAGGACGCAGGCGTCGCAGCGCGCACGCACGTGTGCAAAACAGAATGCGGGTGCCGCGGCATGATGCTGCGACACGCGCACAGTAGCTTGCCTGATTTTCCTGGATGCCGCGGCATGGTGCCGCAACTTGCAGCTTTTGCCTCCTTTTTGCGGTTTTTGCTCTTTTGTGCTCTGTTGAGATTCGATTCACTACGAATCACCTCCGCGCCATCCAAAAAATTATTTTTAGGTGTCTAAAGCTTCCGAAAGCATTAATAAAGTCATTCCGAATCGTCCAAAGTGGGATAGGAAGGGATTCGAATCCATCAAGCAAACTAATTGATTAGAAGCAATATTCATATCATCCTCCCCAGGTGGGTGAGGATTTGCCCTCAAATCTAGATCATCCTCTAAGTAGGGGCTGAGATCTCCCACATTAAAAGTTGCTGAGACACCTCCATATTCACTTGGGAGCTCCACTTTATATGCATTATCATTTATCTTCTCAAGGACTTCGAAGGGGCCATCAGCTCTTGGTGCCAACTTGCTTTTCCTCTTGCTAGGAAATCTTTCCTTCCTTAGGTGCACCCAAACCAAATCTCCAGGTTTAAATAGTTTTGGTTTCCTATTTTTATTAGCCCTTCGTCTTGCATACTCATTAGCTTTCTCAATCTGTGCCCTCACAACATTATGCAACTGCTTCATTTGTTTGATCTTCTCTTTAGCATCTATGCTTGGCTTAGAATCAAGTGGCAAAAAAGTGAGGTCAATAGGAGTCAAGGGGTTCACACCATACACAACTTCAAAAGGAGAATGCCCGGTAGTAGTGCGAGGACTCCTATTGTAGCTAAACTCAGCATGTGCCAATTTAAGGTCCCAATCCCTCAAATGTTTACTAACCAAGCTCCTCAAGATGTTCCCCAATGTCCTATTGGTGGCTTCGGTTTGGCCATCGGTTTGGGGGTGGTGTGAGGTACTAAATAGGAGTTTGGTTCCTAATTTTCCCCAAAGACTTCTCCAAAAATGACTTAAGAACTTGGTGTCCCTATCTGACACAATGGTTCTAGGGATGCCATGTAACCTCACAATGTCACTAAAGAATAGTTGAGCCACATGTAAAGCATCATCACTCTTATTGCAAGGTATGAAATGAGCCATTTTAGAGAACCTATCTACAACCACCATGATTGAGTCTTTGTTCCTTTGAGTTCTAGGAAGGGCTACCACAAAATCCATACTTATATCTTCCCAAGGTGACTCGGGTATGGGTAAAGGTAGGTAGGGGCCAGATTTGAATTGACTTTTGGATTGTTGGCAAGTTCCACACTTAGCTACAAGGGTTTGTACATCCCCCAACATTTTAGGCCAATAGAAATATTCCTTAAGAACCTCCAAAGTCTTAGTAACCCCAAAATGTCCAGCCAATCCCCCTCCATGGGCTTCCCTCATGAGTAACTCCCTAAAACTACCTTTTGGAACACACAATTTAGTACCCTTAAATAAATACCCATCATGCACAACATATTCCTCATAACCTTTCTTCCCACATTCAAGCATGTAATTCTTCATCTCTAGATCCTCCTCAT
The DNA here is from genome assembly GCA_026122585.1 of Anacardium occidentale. NCBI lineage: Eukaryota > Viridiplantae > Streptophyta > Magnoliopsida > Sapindales > Anacardiaceae > Anacardium > Anacardium occidentale. Next base: position 104,971 of record JAJEJH010000639.1, on the reverse strand, counting down.
AACATAATTTCATCAATTCAAAACCTAACACCTTAGAATCAAGAAGAGTAAGCAAGGCATACCTTCTAGAGAGAGCATCAGCCACCACATTGTTTGCTCCTTGCTTGTAGTTGGACACAAAGGAGAAAGATTGCAAGAATTCTATCCATTTCGCATGTCGTGGTTGTAGTTTATGTTGGCCATTGATGAACTTCAAAGCTTGATGATCGGAATGAAGTACAAATTGTTTTGGCCTAAGGTAATGACTCCAATGGTTCAAGGCCCTCACAATAGCATAGAACTCCTTATCATAGGTGCTATATTTCTTCTTAGACTCATTGAGCTTCTCACTAAAATAAGCAATCGGCCTTTTGTTTTGAGTCAAAACCGCACCTATGCCTACCCCACTAGCATCACACTCCAACTCAAAAACTTGTGAAAAATCTGGAAGGGCAAGGATGGGAGCCTCACACAACATCTTCTTTATCAACTCAAAGGCTTTATTGGCTTCATTAGTCCATGCAAAGTTACCCTTCTTTATGCATTCGGTTATTGGAGCCATCATAGAGTTAAAATTAGGAACAAATCTCTTATAAAAGGATGCCAAACCATGAAAACTCCTAACCTCCGTAATGTTGGATGGAATGGGCCAACTTTGGATAGCTTCAACCTTAGAGTGATCTACTTGAATTCCCTCTTTCGATACAACGTATCCTAGGAAGATAACTTCCTTAGCAAAAAATTCACACTTTTCTATCTTGGCAAATAATTTTTGTTCCCTTAACACCTTAAATACTTGCCTAAGATGACCTACATGATCCTCCTTACTTTTACTATACACAAAGATATCATCAAAGTATACCACAACAAACTTACCAATGAAGGGTTTAAGTATCTCATTCATTAACCTCATAAAGGTACTTGGAGCATTAGAAAGTCCAAAAGGCATGACCAACCATTCATACAACCCTCCTTTGGTCTTGAAGGCTGTCTTCCATTCATCCCCATCTTTCATCCTTATTTGATGATAGCCACTCCTCAAATCAATCTTTGAAAAGATTTTTGCACCATGGAGCTCATCTAACATATCATCTAACCGGGGTATAGGATACCTATACTTGATGCTGATCCGGTTGATGGCCCTACTATCAACACATATTCGATAAGTTTCATCCTTTTTAGGCACAAGAAGAGCTGGCACCGAACAAGGACTCATGCTTTCCCTTACAAACCCTTTAGCAATCAACTCTTCAACTTGCCTTTGTAACTCTTTGGATTCTTGAGGATTGCACCTATAAGCAGGCCTATTTGGCAATGGGGCACCGGGTTCCAAATCAATTTGGTGCTCAATTCCTCTCAAAGGTGGTAGTCCATGGGGTAGCTCATTGGGGAAGATATCTTGGAATTCATCTATCAAAGGTTTTAGGTATGGGTAGGTGGTGGTTTCATTGGTGGGCATATTACTTTCAGCCACCAATAAGGCAATAATGGGTTTATGCTTTTGGAAGGCTTTGTTTAGTTGGTTAGCATTGAGGAAGAGACTTTTTTGAGGTGTGCTTGTTTTGGGTGGTGTTTGTGGTATAGTTTGGCTAGGTGATAATGGGGTGAGGGTAATGGTTTTCTTGTTGAATTTAAAGGAATAAGTATTAGGTCTTCCATTATGTATCACCTCCCTATCGAATTGCCATGGTCTTCCAAGTAACAAATTGCAAGCATCCATAGGAATAACATCACAAACCACTTCATCAACATACCTTTTGCCAATTGAGAAGGGGACCACTACTTGCTTGGTGACTTGTAAGGTGTCTCCATTACTCAACCATTGTAGAAGCATTGCAGCAAGTCTGATGTATCTCACTCATACAAGACCAAACATTGTCTTTGCTGTAAGTTTTATTTCCTGCTTTATGCACAATCCAAGCAAGATTCATTTAGGGGCAACCAAGAGAATTCTTCGTTACATATAAGGTACTTTAAAGTTTGGCATTAGGTATTTAAAAGGTAAATCAAATAATTTGATTGTTTTCACTAATAGTGATTAGGCCTCTTGTATAGGTGATATAAAAAGCACAAGTTATATGTTATTAGCCATGGTTTATGAGCTATTTCTTGGTTTTTAATAAAGCAGCAAAGCATGGTTATTTTAAGTACTAATATTGAATATGCAGTAACAGTGACCATAACTTGTCAAATGGTTTGTGTAGCATCCAAGATTTAGACAAGCCCTTAGAAGTAGAGTTTTGGGGTTAGAAATAAGGTTCAGGAATAGATTGGGAGTCTAGAAGAGTTTAGGGGTGAGATGGTAAGTTTCCAGAGCTTGTGTGGCCTTCGTATGATTCCTTTAAGGAGGTTTCGATCATGCAAAGCATGGGAAATGAATTTCCTTCATTTTCCTATGTGCACACCAATGCACATTACCTTGCACGACCGTGCAAGTTGCTTAGAAAAGAGAGAGACGGGAGATTAAGTTTAATTTCTCACCCATTTCAGCCATTTTCTCTTATTTCAACAGCTCCCAATCTTAGAGAGGAAACTCAGCTTCCAGTAGCTCCCAATCTGGTGAGAGAGCCAAGAGATTAGTTTGAAAGAAAGATTTTCAACGATTATGGTGAGAGGTAAGTCTTCGCTTACTTCTCTTTGTGTTTTCCCAGCTTACTTTGATGAATTGTGATGCTTGGATGAGTTCCTTACATGTTGATGAGCTTTATGCATGTTTATATGATGATGCATGTCGTATGAGATGATGAATTTCCACCCTTGAACCATGCTTACTTGCTTGTGTGTGTTTTAGTGAGAGAAAGGAGATGCTTCCATGGTGGAATGAATTGTGGTTGATGCATGATGGGATTGAGTTGATATACATGCTTATTGAAGTGCTGGGAATGTATGTTAGAAGTTAATTTGAGATTGATTAAGAAATGGTATAGAATTTGTGCATTTTCCAAGAATGTTCTTGTTGGAGAACAAGACACACGGTCGTGTGCTTGCATGAGCACGACCGTGTGCCCTTGTTTTTAAAGGAGCACGCCCATATGCACGCTGTGTGCACGGCCAGAAATACAGATGCACGCCCGTGTGTCCTAAGGAGCACAGCCGTGTGCCAGCTTTTTCATGAATTTCACTTAGAATTCCAGAAGCGAGCATGACCGACAGCACGGCCAACTTACGACCCCGTGCGTTTGGGTACACGCCCGTGTGTGACCTCTGCACGCTTGTGTGTCTTGCTCACATGCCCGTGTAGCAGTAGAAAGTTTTAGAATAAGCAGAAAAAGGAACAATTAAGTATGAGAAACTAAATATAAAGCATTATAAGCATCAGATAATCAGATATCAGATAATTGAAGTGACATGAGCATATCATAACATGTCATGTAGCATGAGAGAGGATCAAGGGATCCGAATTCAATAGATTTCAGTATTCAGAACCCAATGTACAAGTTAGAGTATGGGTGAACTCGAAGGGGCATCTGTGGGATTCAACTTTCTAACACCAGTCAGATTGTCCAGCATTTCAGATTCAGCTTTCTGACACCAGTCAGATTGTCTAGCAGTATTTATTATTTAGCTTTCTAGCCAGTAGCTAGACTGTTCAACCTACATGGTTAGGATGCCGAATCCCTATGTTCATTAGTCTGATCAGCACAATAGGTACCTTTGGGTACATATAGATTTTCAGATGTATGCATCCATAGTTATTTTCAGTTAGCATGACATGACATATACATCATGACATGAATGATAATGAAATCAGTAAACAAATAAGATCTAGATGACCAGATTAATCAGTTTTAGATTCCAGCAAGCGACTAGATGAATGTTAGGGTCGAGGCCAAGTATGTGTGATTGTATGTTGCTTGCTTGGGTTAAGGGAAGTAAGAAATGCTTACTAGGTGATCTTTATCACTCATTCCCCTCCTTCTTCCTTCCTTTTCAGGTGTCCGTACTGTTACCAAGGAGCGGATGGACCGAGGCTAGCGGGAGAGGGCCCCACACCACAGTTTCAGTATGTATATTTTCAGTTTTGGACCTGATGGGTCATTTTGTAAATGTTTTCAGTTACTCAGATATAAAAGAACGATGTACAGAACAGTATGTATATATGATAAAAGCCAGTTTGGGCCCATTGTATAGTCATTGTATATTTCAATTGTATGTATTTTAGCTTCCGCTTGTGTATAGATAAATAGTAGCAGTAGGTTTTCTTTTTGTAGGATTCCTGTCGCGTGTACCCGTATTTCTAGATTATTAATAAAAAAGCCTCAGTACTTAGCAACAAGGGTACGTATGGCTACGAGTCCTACAGTTTGGATAAAGATAACTTAGAAGAGTTGAAGCAAGAGCAAAAAAAAGCTACTATGATTTATTATGATAACAAGTCTTCTATTGCATTATCCAAAATTCCAGTCCAACAAGGAAGAACAAAGCATGTGGAGATTAAATTTCTTTCTTATTCGAGAGTTAGTAGTGAAAGGAGTTATGAAGTTGTAGTATCTTAACACTGGCAATCAACTTGTAGACATCTTTACAAAAGTAGTCCCTGATACCAAGTTTAAAGAGTTTGTTAGAGAAATTATGATATTGTGGCCATATATGTGTGGACTTGCCCTATTCAAATGCTTTTATTTTTCTGTTTCAAATAAAGCGTAAAACATAGTTCTATTTTGTTTCAAAAACTTGTGTCCATGTCCATATATTTTAGTGATTCCAGTTGAATTTTCTTATTTCATTTTGATTCTAGTTAAGAAATTCATCTTTTATACTCTATTTCTTTTAAAGTCTACAACATTTTGATTGATTATTTAGACAGGAGAAAGTCAATGTTAGAAGTTTGAGGAGCATTGCCAGGATATTTAGTTATTGCTTATACTTGTAAGCCTTCAATTTTCTCCATGAAAATATGAAGATCACATTCATTCTTTTCTGTAGATTACACTGAACTTGTAATAATTTTCAATAGGGAATTGACATGGCAGTTTCTTTCTTTGTTAAAGCTTGGTGCATTGCTCAAAAGGGTCCCCTCTTCTGTGTTATGTTCAATCTTTCATGCACAGTAATTGTCACCATTTCGACTGATTTTTTTCTCTAAGAAAACATAAGAATATTCTAAAAAGAAAAGCATTTACAAATTTGATTTGGAAGAGCTAGTTTATATAAAAAATCACTGACTGTTGATGAACATTTGAATTTATTTATTTTTTGAAATAGGTAAAGATTCAAATGTTCACTATATTATTTGATAGTTTATCTTCCAAATTTTCAACATTTGTGTTACAGTTTGAGAAATAAATAAATATGTACCCAAAATTCCAACAAAAACTTGCAACATCCTGAGGTTAAAATGGTTTTTCTAAGCCTTGGATCAGGGTTAGAAAAGAGATTTCTTTAGTCAAATAGTAGCCTTAGTGAGTTAGAAGGGTAGAACAGTCTTTTTGGAGGCTTTATATACATCTTGTGAAAGGTGTAGGATTATACCTCTTTAGATACACGCTTCTATATCTCGCTGCATGCTCGTGCATGTCTCCTAATATATAAAGTAGTGTTTTTCCTATACTCGTTTCAGCTAGTTTCTTACCCATTTTCTCTTCTTTTATCTCCAGTTAACCCCAACCAAATTGAGAAAGAGATTAGCTAGCTTTTAGCAGTCAATTTAGTCAAGATCTAGCAAGAGATAGAGAGATTTAAGCCATTAGCAACTCCAAGTAAGTATTTCCTTACGTCTTTCCCTGTTTCCATTGTTTATATTTCCTTAAATGATCTTATTCAACCATAGAATTATGATTCCATTTAATAACATGATTATGAGATAATGATGATGAAATAGAAGAGAAATTGGAAATAGAAGCATGTTTAGTTCCCTTGATGCATCTGTGTGTGTGTTAAAGGTTTGGAAACATGTTAGGCTTTATTTAGTGGTTATTAATGGAGGAGTTAGTATATAATGGTGTATCTAGCATTAATACATGTTAGAGTAAGTTTGATTGAAGATTGATGAAGATTTAAGTTAAGATTGGATATGATTATGTATGTTTTAGCCATGGTTGCTGAAACAAAGCAGGACGTATGCCTGTGTAATCTTGTTTTAGTAGAGTTATAGTCATGTCTATGAGTTATGCACAATTATAGTTGTAAAGGGTCATAACCATGCACTCGTAAGTTACGGTCGTGCGTGTAGAACCCGTTACCGTATGTACTACTGTTACTATATTATATACGTTTATTATCAAAATAATAATAATTTACTCTATTTTCTGAGAAAAGAAGTCTTTGTTAGTACATACAGTATGAGTCCCACACAATTTCTACTTCACTTAAATGCATGCAAAACGGAAGTTTATAAATGAAATGTAGTGGAATACTGAAACCCACTGTATAGTATCCTAAATAAAACTCATACCTTATTACTAAAAATTTATATCTGAAAATATAAATGAAAATGTACATCCCATATGTATGAGCAATACAAAGCATGCGAGCCAACATGTTATCAATTGAAAATTAAATGCATATATATATATATACTTATATGAAATTGAAATTAAGAGGTAAAAACCTGCTCAAGTCGTATCCTACTTCTCAGCCATCTTACACTTCATGCTCAGCTTCCTAACTCAACTTGTAGGAAAAAGGAAACTACAAGGGATGAGTGACAACTTACTTAGTAAGCATTTCCTAACTCTACCCTCGGGTAGGCACTAAGCTGATTTGTCACTGACTAGTTTCTAAGCTGATGAACTTAACTAAGTTCTCTGATAGCCTAATAGCTTTTCCTAATGTAGCTCTAGGCTTCTTTCTATTCTGACTTCTTATCTTTCTTACACGTCTAGTTGAATAGGTTCTACTTAGCCTATGACTAATCTCACTGCTAAACTAGCAGAGTTAACTAAACCTTTAACTGATTACGTAAATTTCCTCTTCTGTTTTAGTTTAACTGACTACTTCTATTTTGCTTCGTACCTCGTCATAAATACGTATATAAGTATACGTATATGACTTAGCATGAAAATGATCGAATTGGAGCTAGCTCACCTAGTCTTCTTCTCTTTCTGATATTCATTATCATATTTTATTATCTACTTTTTGGAATCTATAATATTCTTGAGTTATCTGAAGATCCTAACTAAATTCTCTTAGGTTTAAGCTTATGAGATATATCGTACAACTAGTTTCAATTATTTCTTGTTTATAAGTCGTAAGTTACTTCTCTTTTTTATCTTGCTATTTGTATTCTGATTCATAACTGTTCTGCTTCTTATTTATTGTTTTGTTATGGCTTATTTTATAAACTTGTTCATTTTGTTATATGTATGCTATTATGTACATACTTATATCTCAGGTATTATATATATTATCTATATTGCTAATTATTAGCTTGTCTGATAATTTCTCTATTCTGTTTGCTCTTATGCCATGTATGACATGATATGAAGTATGTTGAAATTATGTCTAATGATGCTGATAATCATAACTAGGCCCTTCGGCTAATTTACTAAAAATATCTTTTTTAAAACTAGTTTTACTAAAATACTGCTGGGATCCGAATATCCTGAAATACTGAAAATATTAAATAAAGTTGTATTTGAAAACTTTGTGTATCCAAAGATACCTATTGATTAGGCTGATAAACACAAGGATTTGACATCTTCATCATATGGACTGAACCATACCAACAAAGTGCCAATAAGCTAAAATATCTAACCATACCAATCTTTGGACTAGTAAGTTAAAATTGAACCAATCTGACTGTAGTTATGACTAGGTTTCCAAATTTATAGAGCAGTAAGGTAGTAGCCCAGTCTGATTAGTGAGTGTTAAGGAAAAGATCCTAGGAAGCTCTAGATTTTTAAAGAGTAGAGGACTTAAGAGAAGATGGCCAAAGATGTGATAAGAGAAGAGAATTAGCAATTTGTCGAAAAGGGATAGTTGTTAGGCACAAGATGAGTTATTATCAGAGGTTAGTATCAAAGACAAAGTTTGAGGTCCAAGATAAAGAGTATTAGAAGCATAGATAAACTCTATTCCGTGTACAGTTTGCCAGTAGTTTATCAACTTTCTGGATTCAATAAGTTTAGAGATTCAATAACAGAAGCCTAGATAGAGATGATATTAGTATAATAGACAAAGATAAAATTATAGTAGCCTATGAGAAGAGATTTGTAGGATGCTATTAGAAGTAATTACCCAGAGCCAATTTGGTGTCGCTTTCAGAGGCCAAAGATAAGTTAGTATCATAAACGGGGTTTAAAGACAAACTCAGTAAGTGTCAGAGGTTCAGAGAAAGAGAGACCTCACCCCAGCTTCAGTTTGTTAGTAGTCAACCAGCCCCTCAAATTTTATGGGTTTAAAGGAATTCAATAGTAACTAATGACTAGATGGAAATAGTGGAGAGTACCATAAGTCTTTTCAACATAATAGACAAAGAAAAGATCAGATATAAAGTTTACCTACTTAAAAAAGATGTAAGGGTTTGGTAGAACCCTACTAAGTTAATAATGGATAAAGACAATTTGATCTATACAAGTTCGAAGGATCAAATTGAGAGAGGTAAAATTGGGGACAAAGGAGAAGAATTAGATTAGAGAAAGAAAAATTCATTTAGAAAAGTTGAGAGATACAGAGATCAACCTCAGTTGCCAAAAAAGTGATGTCAAAAGCTTTTTTTCCCCTAGATACTTAATGGGAATATAAAGAGAACCTTAAGATTAGAGATAGAGATCAAAATACCAGCATATTCTTGAGATCAAATGGAATTTTACAAGATCAATTTGTTTTTGAGCTTAGTCGAAAAAAATATAAAGATAAAGGCAAGAAGTCGATTCAAGAACAAAGAAAAAAAATAAGAAGGAGGAAAAGTAGTTTGTCAAGAAAAAAAAAAAGAAGACTTAGAAAGAGATTTGTATCTAGAGTATGTTAAATGCAGTAAAAGATGCCTAAGAGAATGTCTAACTGGTTAAGATATTTATTTTAGCTGAACCAACTAGAACACAAATGTCAGAGTACTTAATAGAAAAAGTAAAGAAAATCCTATTAAAACAAAGTTCAATAGAGAGATAGAGCGAATTCCACCCAAAAAGATACAAATACGGCCAGGGAATAATAAAATAGAACTAGAGCCCAGATAGTAAGACAAAAACAAATAAGAATTTTCCATATGTAATTTAGGGCAGTATCTCCCTCATGACAATCCTTCTTGATGATTAATGGTGATGACACGTATATTTTATTTAGAAAAGTTGTATAGAGATTTGCATTTGCCCTAGCATAATAGATAGTAGTACTAGTGTTCAGTTGACAGAGGATGACATAATGAGGAATGATTAGGGAGCTATTAAGATAAGAGACAGAGAGGTTGATCAATGTTTAAGGTTAGATTGGCCACTATCAAGTTGTTCTTTGATGTGACCATAGGTAATAATTTCTTAGGTAAGTATAAAGTAAAGACAGATGACTAAAGAAAGAGGAAAAGGTTAGATTCCAGCTAGGTAATGATTACTTTGAGGTTGGAGAGACAAGGTAAGATAAGTAAACCATAATGCGTGGTAGAAGCCATAAATATGCTGAGTAAATATTTTCTAAGAGACCAACAATAAGAGAAAAAATAGTCTACAGATGTATTTCCCAAGGACTTATCTAGATTTATCTTTAATAAGAGAGAGAATTCAAAGATAGTTTTCAAAAGAGATAATGAGATTACCTTTAGAAAGCAAGAAAGTCTATAAAGACAATAACAAGATTTAAGACGATCAGATAAGAATTTAGCAGATTCAGTAGCTCAAACAGATAAGAAGATAAAACAACTAGGATCATCAGTAGAGCCACTCAAATATGAAATTTTTAGATGATAAGATACCTTTGGAGGTGTGATGGCTAGTCGAGGAGATTCCTAAAGTTTTTCTAGGGGAGTAGGGTAAGTCTTATGAGAGTAAGGAATTCTAGAGACGGTAGTAGTTGAGTTAGAAAGAGAGATCCCCTTAGAATAGTTTAGAAGGGAATTCCGATGATGGAATTTTTATTAAAAAGAGGTTATAACATCTCGAGGTTAGAATGATCTTTCTAGGCCTTGGATCAAGGTTAAAAGAGAGATTTCTTTGATCAAAGAGTAGCCTTAGTGAGTTAGGAGGGTAGAATAGTCTTTTCGAAGGCTTTATATTATCTTGTAGAAAGTGCATGACTATACATCCTAGGACACATGCCCGTACATCTCTTTCCCATCATGTACACCTATGCATCTTTCTACATGGTCGTGCATCTCTACTGATATATAAAGCAACGTTTTCCCTCCACTCATTTTAGCTAGTTTCTCATCTCTGTTCTTTTCCTTTCTCTCAAGCTAACCCTAACCAAATTGAGACAGAGATTAGCTAGCTTTTAGCAGCCAATCTAGCCTAGATCCAGCCAAAGATAAAGAGATTGAAGCCATTAGCAACTTCAAGTAAGTATTTCCTTACCTTTTTCCCTGTCTCTATAGTTTATATTTCCTTATATGATCTTATTCAACCATGGAATCATGTTTTCCATTTAATACCATGATTATGAGATAATGATGATGAAATAGAAGAGAAATTAGAAGTAGAACCATGTTTAGCTCCCTTGATGCATATGTGTGCATGTGTTTAAGGGTTTAGAAACATGTTAGGCATGGTATATCTAGCATGAATACATGTTAGAATAAGTTTGATTGAAAATTGATAGAGATTTAAATTGAGATTGGATGTGATTCTATATGTTTTAGCCATGGTTGTTGAAATAGAGTAGGATACATACTTATCTGTGCTTTTGATAGACACAAGCTTATACAATATTATTTCAATAGGGTCACAATCGTTTATATGAGTCTTGCACGATTGTAGTTGTAAAGGGTCATAACCGTGCACTTATGGGTAATGGTCATGCGTATGTAGTGAAACAGATTTTAGCTAGAAACCCTAAAAGGTTGCATGACCAGACTACATAGCCCATGCACTTTCATGCATGCCTGTATGTCTAAGCCTGTATACCTATGCGCCTGATCTTACATACCTATGCGCTTAGTGAAAATTAGAGATTTCTCTCACATTTAGTCGAATACCAATAATAAGGAAACATGTCATGTATTCTAAGTTGAATAAGAGAAGAAACAATAGCTTAAGAACAGTTAACATAAAAAAAAAAAAAAAAGAGACATAGAAAATTATAGTAGAGAAACTTCCAGAATAAGGAATAGTAGATAATAAGATAAGATATTATTTCTAGAATCACACCTTTACAGTTATAACTAAGAAAAACCTAACAGTAGCTTAGAAATAGCCTAAGCAATTAACAGAGCATGAACAAAAAGCAAATGGAAATAGGAAAATAGATAGAGAAACAGTGATAGAAATAGTGTAGATATACATATATGTTTATACAGAAACAAAAACAAAATCAATTATAAAATATATAATACAATAAACCCAAAGATATATGCATAATACAGAACAATTTACATAAAACTTATTAACAAGCTTAATAAGGTATAGAAATAGTAACTTCATTAAAATACACGTAGAGCAAAACTTCAATAATTATTCAGCTAAACAAAAATATATATATATATATATATATATTTATAAAGAAAAGAAGAAATACAAGATATCATGCATGATATGCATTCCACGACATAGCAAGTTAACTCAATGTTTTCAGAAAATGGATCAAGTGATCAAAATGCATATGTTTTTAAAGTAGAAAGACAATGATTCGAATATCATTTTAGGGGTAAATACAAGAGGCACTTGTAAGTTTCTATACCCCGTCAGTTAAGGGAACTAACATAAAGGTCTACGACCATACTAGCTACTACATATAGACATATGTTAGTGTATATTTAGCTAGCAATTTAGGCTTTAGTGATCAGTATTCAGATTCAATTATTATGCATCGGTTAGTCAGTTACTACCTACTGTCAATATATGAAACTTACGTAGTTAGGGTGTCGAAACCCTATATTCATCAATTTACGTAACACAATAGGTATCTTCGGATACACAGAGTTTTATGATACAATTTTATTCAGTATTTTAGGATCTTTTGATCCCAATAGTTTTTTTAGTAAAATGGTTTCTAGAAAGATGTTTAGAGTAAAAGGGTCCAAGGGCCTAGTTATGATTTTCAATATCATTAAGCATAATTTCAACATACTTCATATCATGTTATAAATAGCATGAGATGAAATAAAACATAGAAACTATAACATACATTAATAAAACAATATAACGATATTAGCAATACAGCCAGAATAAGTAATGTTAGAAATATGAGCATATACAAAATACTATACACATAACAGAATAAACCGGTTTACAGAATAAGCCATGATAGAATAGTGGATGAGAAATAGAACAATAGTAAATCAAAATACACATATCAAAATAAAAAAGAGCAAATCATGAATTATAAATAAAAAATAACAGAACCTAGTTACTAAAGATATGTTGTAAGTAGAAACCTAAGAGAATTTAGTTAAGCTCTTCAGAGAACTCAGGGTGCTATAGATCGCAAAAATTAGATAAGAAAGTGGGATAATGAATATCAGAAAGGGAAAAGAACTAAGTGAGCTAGTTCTAAATAGATACCTTTTCATGTTAAGTCGTATATGTATACTCATATATGCACTTATGAAAAAGTGTGAAACAAAATAGAAGCAGTAAGATAAGCGAGAATAGAAAAGGAAGCATACTTAACTAGTTAAAGATCAAGTTAGGTCTACTAGTTTAGTAGTGAGACTAGTTATAGGCTAAGTAGAGTCTATTTGACTAGGCATGTAAGAAGAAAAGAAGCTATAATAGAAAGAAGTCTAGAGCTAGATTAGAAGAAGCTATTAGGCTATCAAGAACTTAGTTAAGTTTTTCAACTTAGCAGTAGCCAGTGATAGATCAAGTTAAAGCTTACTTGAGGGTAGAGATAGAAGATACTTATTGAGTGACTTGTCAATCATCCCTTTTAGTTTTCTTTCATTGCAAGTTGAGTTGAAGAGCTAAGCTTAAAGCGTGAGATGGCTGAAAAGTGCGATACGGCTTAAGCAGGTTCTTACTCGAGCTTTTAGTTTCATATATATATGTATATATGTAATTAGTTTTCAGCAAATAACATGTTGGCTCGCATGTTTATATTGCTTATGCATATAGGATATACATTATCAATTAATTTTTCAGTTGCTAATTATTAATAATAAAAATGTGAGTTTTATTCAGGATACTGTATAGTAGATTTTAGTGTACCACTACATTTCATTTATATTCTTTCACATGGTGCATAGTTTTCAGATAGACAATTATATTGGATCTTTGCTGTATGTACTAAGAAAGGCTTCTTTTCTTAAGAGAATATAATAAAGTATTATTATTTTAATGATAAACTATATAATATAGTAATAGTAATACATACAGTAGTAGGGTCTTATAAAACTGCCATTAACATATAACAACAATGCTTGGAAGCTCAAATCCACATTTTCTGTAAACTTGAAATATCTTTTAGTAATAAAGACATGGAAGCAAAAAGGAAACCACCATCTTAAGAAGTGCTCCACTGAGAGATGCCATAGACTCAAAGGATGGAAAAACTGTGGCATAAAGCACAAAACTCACTAGTAAAGTCATTTTGATGATAATTCTTATTGGTTTACTATCTTGGTAATTGGCTGGCAAGCCACTTTTAATTGCAATGGTAATTGGCATCATTATTGATACAAATTTGGCTATAAGGATGGCTACAATAGTGTATATAACAACCTTTGAACTAATATTTCCTGTAGGCAAGTTTGATGTTACCCCATGACTGAACATTTTGTCCTTAAATGAGGTGACCCAAAAGTACCAGTATCATATAGTCTGTACTACAAATTGTAAAGCTTAGTCCACTAATTATGCAATACTAAGACAAAATATGTTGTAATGACAAATGGGTATATATATTAACATGTAGCTTAATATTATCTGACTTGCAACAAGGACCTTTATAGGTTGATGACAAACCCCCCCTCTTGGCAAGACTTAATCCTACTTTGATACCGATTGTAAAAAAAAAAAATCAGATAAAATTTTGGAATGGTACCCAAAATATTATTGATCCACATGCCAAGTCATTTCTTAGTTATGTGGAACTATTAGGATCCTTACACGTGCATACTTTAAAACACTGGCTCTTGAAATAAATACTAACAGTCACTTATCATCAAGTACAAAAATTAAGTTGTACCATGGAGAACTATTTCTTCCTTTTCATAGAATTGTAGATAGAAGGGAACATAACATAAGTACCATAGCAAAAAAGTACAAACTAAGAGAAGTAGACAATCCATTCAAATTGACAAGCCTACCCTTGACATGGAATTCAACACTCTTTTTCATGCCAATACAGAAAATGCATACGATAATAATTAAAGAAGAAAGCACCCCACCAATAGAAACATATGATAAAACACTTAGATCATTCAGACACATTAAGGGAAAAATCAAGATCATGATACCAGAAAGAAGAACAAAGTAAAGCTCTAAACAAGTAAAAACAAAAGCTAAAACTTGCCCTTTACGGCCAAAAACATGGCTTGCTATATCAATGCAGCTCGTGATCCAATTAGGATCCTTTTCCTTACACCAAAGTATAAAAAGCATGATGAAGTAAGCTACAACTACAATTAACAAAAGAATGATCAACCTTAACTGGCCTCTTAATGAAAGGGCAAATGGGGCTAATAGTATACCAATACCTAAAGAACAAAACACATAAAAATGTAATGTAAGTTTATTTTTTATATAACATTCTGAGAGAAAAAACAATAAAAGAGTACCTGAAAGTGCATTTATGCCATTAATGCATGTCTTAAGGAAATTGCCTTCTTTATTTTCTTCAATGGCCTTATATTTTTTTTTTCTCATTCAATGAAAGAGAGTTTTAGCTTAAATGTAAAACCCTGCTGTGGTATGTACTATTATTGTTTTATTACTTATATTTATTATGAAAATAATAATACTTTATTATATTATACTGAGAAAAGAAACATTTATTAGTACATACAGTAGGAGTCTTACACAAGTTGTTTATTAAAAATACATGTTGTATAGAAGTTTCAAATGAAATGTGGTGGTAAAAGAAACCTACTATATAGTATCCTGAATAAAACTCATATTTTATTACTAATAATTAGTATCTAAAAACATAAATGATATTGTACATCTCATACGCATGAGCAATATAAGCATGCGAGCTAACATTCTATCTACTAAAAACTAAATACATATATACATATATATATGAAACTGAAAACTCGAGTAAGGTCCCGCTCAAGTCATATCCCACTCTCTAGCTATCTTGTGCTCCACGCTCAGCTCCTCATCTCAGCCTGTAAGAAAAGAAAAAGTAAAGGGGATGAGTGACAAGTCTTCTAGTAAGCATCTGCTATCTCTACCTTTGGGTAGACTCTAATTTGATCTATCACTAGCTAGCTACTAAGCTGATGACTTAACTAAGTTCTTGATAACCTAATAGCTTCTTGTATTCTAACTCTAGGCTTTTCTCAATTTTAGCTTCTTATCTTTCCTATATACCTAATCGAATAGACTACTTAACTTATGACTAGTCTTATTATTGAGTTGATAGACTTAACTTAGCCTTCAACTATTTAAGAAAGCTTCCTTTTCTGTTTTGGCTCATCTTATTGCTTCTGTTCTACTTCATACTTCGTCATAAGTACATAAGTGACTATATGTATATGACTTAGCATAAAAAGGGATCTAGCTAAAACTAGCTCACTTAGTTTTCCTCTCTTTTTGATATTCATTATCTTACTTTCTTATTTGATTTCTATAATCTATAGTACTCTTGAGTTTTCTAAAGAACTTAATTGAATTCTTTTAAGTTTTTACTTACGATGTATATCATACAGTTAGTTTCTATTATTTTTTGTTTATAAATCATGATTTACTTCTCTCTTATCTTGCTATCTGTGTTCTGATTCATAATTGTTCTATTTCACACCTATTGTTTAATTATGACTTATTTTATCATGCATATGGTGTTTTGTACGTATTTATATTTTTGGTTTTACATGTTTTAACTGTATTTGCTAATTATTAATTTGTCTGATAGTTTTTCTGTTATCTTAATGATATATATATATATATATATATATATATATATATATTAGTTTCTTTATTCTACTTGTTCTTATACTATGTATGACATAATATGAAGTATATTGAAATCATGTCTAATAATGCAAAAAATCTTAGTTAGGCCCTTGGGTTTTTTTACTAAAAGCATTTTTCTAAAAACTAGTTTTTCTTAAAATACTGTTGGGATCCAAAGATCCTAAAATACTGAAAAGTTGAATAAAACTATATCTTAAAATCTCTATGTATTTGAAGATACCTACTGTGCTACACAGACTAATAAATACAGAGATTCGACACCCGACCATATGACTCATCAACTTCTTGACACTAGATCAGTAGGCTGAAATCAGATACCTGATGTAATCCAATGTATATATCAATATACATTGACACTGGCTTCCTCTCTAATAGATGTGCAACTGCATATCAGCATATCTGGCGTTTGCTCCCTCTCTAGCAGGTTTATAGATGCATACCAGCATATATAAATGTAGTACTGACTCCCTCTCTAGTGAGCGTGTAACTCATAAATGTCTCCTTGTATTTACCCTTAAATGATGTCTAAATCATCGTCTTTCTACTTTGAAAACATATACATGTAGATCATTTGATCTTTTTTCTGAAAACACTGAGTTGACATGTCATGTCATGTAATGCATATCATGCATGTTAACTTAATCTTTTTCCTTTATATATATTATATATATATATATATATATATATATATTCTATTTAACTAAGAACTATTATAGTTCTAGTCTATGTGCATCTTACTAAAGTTAGTGTTTTTATAACTTATTAAACTTGTTAATAAGTTCTATATAAGTTGTTCTATGTTCTGATGTATACCCGTATGTTTTTATTATGTATGTTTCTTTATTGTTTCTCAAACTATTTTTCATTTTTTTTCATCTATTTTTTGATTGTATTCTACTAGTTATTTTGACTATTTCTGGACTACTATTGAGTTTCTCTTACTTATATGAGCTTGGGTCTACTAATTCCATAAATATATTTTATCTTATTAATCTCTACTATTTGATCTGAAGGGTTTTCTACTATAATTTTCTGTGTCTTTTTTTTTTTTTTGATTTTTCATAGTTTTAATCTACTGTTTCTTCTCTTATTTTACTTAGAATACTTGATATATTCTTTTATTATTGATATTTTGTTAAATGGGAAGGAAATCTCTAATTTTCACTAAACACACGATGTATGCACTGTCGGATGCATAGGGATGCATAAAGGTACATGGGTTGTGTGCCAGTTATGCAACCCAACCGTGTTATCTTTTAAAATTTCTATTTATTCTTTTCTTCTACTAATGCATAGTTGTGATCCTCAGGCACACGATCATGACCCTACTAAAAATCCAATAGTGCACACCTTATGTAGACGACCATGATCTTGTTAAAATAAGACTGCATGGGCTTGTGTCCTGCTTTATTTCGACAACTATGGTTGAAATGTATAAGATCACCACCAATCTTAACTCAAATCTCTATCAAACTTCAATCAAACTTATTCTAACATATATTCATGCAAAATACACCATTATTTACTAATTTTCCCTATCAATAACAGCCAAATAGAGCCAAACATGTTTCTAAACCCTTAAGCACACACATATGCATCAAAGGAACTAAGCATGCTTTTACTTTTAAGTCTCTCATCTATTTCATTATCATCATCTTATAATCATACTAATAAACTGAAAACATACTCCTATGATTGAATAAACCCATAAAGGAAATATAAACTATGGAAACAAGGAAAGAGGTAAGAAAACACTTACCTAGAGTTGTTAATGGCTTCAATGTCTCTATCTTTGGCTGAATCTTGGCTAGATTGGTTGTTAAAAGCTAGTTGATATTTCTCTCAATTTAGTTAAGGTTAGCTAGAGAAAAATGAATAGAAAATGGGTAAGAAAACGGGAAGAGGAAAATCTGACCTTATATATTAGTAGACATTTATAGGCATGCAGCAAGATACACGGGGCATATATGAAAGGAAAAGGATGCACGACGTGTGTCCAAAGATGCATGATCATGCTTTTTCCATAAGCTTTATATAAAGCCGCTTAAAAGATAGTTTTACGCTTTTAACTCATTGAAACTGATATCTGATTGAAAAATCTCTTTTCTAACCCCGATTTAAGACCTAAAAAACCACTCTAATATTAGGATGTTATAGTAAATATACAAAGATTGTGAGACTGCCAAGGAGCTGAAAAAGATTGCACTTTCTTCTCTCTTGTAACAGACTTTACTAATTTTCCGAGAGACCGTTATCAAATATATTATAAATTGAGATCCAGTGACTTTCTTAATATTATCAATGTCATGTAATGATCTTGATGATCATATTTATCATATTTTTAATTTTTATTATTTCTTATTATATCAATTAACCTTTAGCTTATTATCAATAATCAATTCTTGTGTAATTATATTTTATCTACTTTTGACTTTGTATTACGTTCTATTGTTAAAAAGGTCAATATAAATACAAATACATGTTAACCTTTGTACTAGTATTACACTCATTATTATCGTATAATCCTTATTAACGTCAGGAATATCATATCAAAATATCCAAAATGATTTGTGCAACTTGCATTAGAGTAATCGAGAAGCTTTTTCCTTTCTACAGGTGTGCTCACTATAAACGAAGATTTTAGATTCGAGTCACACCCGCATATGTTAAGTTTTCTTCATTCATGCTGATAGCATGTTAATTCTTCAACGGCTATGATGATTCATGATTTTGTATCAATTTCTGCTTTTGGTATTCTTGAAAACTCAACAAAATGATGATGTAAGGATACTCTATTTACATAAGAAAATTTGATGCAATTTTTCACAAATTTCTTTCTATTATGTCTCTTTAAAAATTCTCTACTTGTTAATGTTAGTGCATATGGTTTAGAAGATCATTCAGTAAGGTTGGTTTCATGTATTTGCCCTTTTATTATGATAAAAGATTATGCCAAGATGAAGTCTATTAAACAGACTAATACTGATAATAGTAGTTGGAAGAGGTATAATAAATTACCAATTATCTAGTTCCTAGCTTCAATTGTTAAAGCTATGTTTAGCTATGTCTTAAAATATGGTACAACCACTGAAGTTTGGATAAGTCTTCAAAATTACTTCATTTTGGAGTAAAAAATGTTACGAAATAAGTGACCAAATAAAGTAGGATTAAAGCTAATAAATTTGAGAATAAAGGACATTCAAATTTTACGTGGAAAACCCCTAAAACCATAGACAAAAATAGAAGAATATCACCATAAAGAAAAATTGAGAATTACAACCTCTCTATTTTACAAGGAGAATACAAAATATCTCTCTTTATAATAGAAAGAAACACTATAATTTTTCTCTCAAATTAGGAAATGAGAAGAAGATTTGGGGATGCCTGGAAATGAAGCAAAGAAGGCCAATTTATAGGCCTTCCATTCACCATCTAACCATCTATCATTTAATGCATAGTGGGTGACTAATTACTTTGTCAAAAATCCTAACAGCTTGTCAAAAAGTCTTGTAGCTTATTTCCATTTTCTTCAACTGCCTCTGATAGCCAATAACTTATTTCCACTTTCTTCAATTACTTTTGACAATCTCTCACTTGAAGATTTGATTGATATTTAACCAAATCTTTATACTAGTCTTTTTACATTGTCATTACCAAGTTGCTTATGTTTTCATCAAACCACAAGACGATCGACACCAAACAAAGCTGTCAATGTTAACTGTCTATGTCATAAAATCTGCTAAGTTATCTTCTGTGTGAATTTTTCACATATTCACAGTTTCTTTTTCCTTTTCCACTTTCTTACGAATGAAGTGGTACTAAACTCGTATGTGCTTTGTCTTAGGATGAAATACTGGATTATTTGCAAGATGTAAAACACTCTGATTGTCACAAAATAAGGAAATCTTTTCTTGTTTATGCTTGAGCTCTTATAATAGTATTTACAACCATTTTGTTTCTTTACTGGCTTATGTACCTACTACATATTCTACTTCTATTGTTGATGTAGCCACAACCAATTGTAGTTTTGATACCCAACTTACATTTCCACCAATAAGAGTAAACACATAACCAATGGTTGATTTGCTTTTATCAAAATCTCTTACATAATCAGAATCAACATATCCACTGACAATAAAGATTGATCCTTTGTAACATAATGCAACATCTGAGGTCCCTTTAATGTATCTTAGGATCCTCTTTATAGCATTTCAATGCTTTTTACCAGGATTTGCCATGTATCAACTAACCATTCCTACTGCATGTGCAATATCTGGTCTTGTACAGACTATAACAAACATTAAGCTTCTTACTGCTGATGCATATGGTACTCGAGACATTTCTATCTTCTCTTTTTCACTGCTAGGATTCATATTGGAAGATAACTTGAAATTAACAAGAAGTGAGGTAGAAATTAGCTTACAATCTTGCATATTGAAATGTCATAAGATTTTCTTCAAATAATTCTTTTAATAAAACATAATCTTCCTATTAATTATGTCTCGATAAATTTGCATCCCTAATATCTTATTTGCTGGCCCTAAGTCTTCATTTCAAATTCTATAACCAATTATGCCTTTAATTCTTTGATATGATCTTTGTTGGAGCCTGCTACCAACATGTTGTCTACATACAGCAGCAAAATGATAAAGTCACTTTCACGAAACCTCTTGAAGTATGCACAAGGGTTTGAATTAAATCTATTATATGCAAGGCTTATGATGAAGTAATTAAATCTTTTGTACCAATATCTTGGTACTTACTTCAGAACCTGTAAATCAAGTTCTCTTTGTCTTTTTTTTTTTTTAAACTTTCTTGTTGGAGCATATAAATTTCTTCTTTAAGATCACCATGAAGAAAAGTTGTTTTCACATCTAGTTGTTCTAGATGTAAGTCAAACATAACACATATTGCTAAGACTACTCTGACTGGAATAAGTTGAATGACAAGAAAAAATATTTCATTAAAGTTAATACCTTCTTTTTTAGCATATCTTTTTACCACTAGACTTGCACGATACCACTCCACTTGATCTTTGTCATTCCACTTGATTTTGTAAATCCATTTATTACCCATAGGTTTTCTTCCTTGAGGTAAAGACATAAGTTCCCAAGTCTTATTGTTATGAAGAGCTTCAATTTCTTCCTACAATACTATTATCCATTGAGGTGTATTTGAGTTACTTGCTGCTTCTTGAAGAGTTGATGACTCTCCTTTCTCTATTAGAAGATAGTATGCAACTCCATAATATAATCTAAATGCCAGTATAGTGTTTTTCTTGTATGTTTTGATCGTCAATTTTTTGGAACTTCAAACCCAACTTGTTCTTGTTTTTCATGCTCTGATATGAATTTAAAAGAATTCTTTTCTTCAAACTCCTTTTCCATTTGCATAACTATAACCTTTGAATTTGGTTTTGCTATGTTATGAACTTCTTCCTTTTGTGGCTTTTCTTCTATGAATATAACATCTCTACTAATTATAACCTTATGGGTAGTAGGATCCTATAAGCGATATCCCTTTGTTCCGTTAGCATACCCCAAGAATAAGCATTTCATAGACTTTGGATCCAATTTTGTAGTTTCTTGGGCATTATACATCAAGTACACTGGACTTCCAAATTTCTAAAGGTTTGAATAATGTCCATATTTTCATTAGTATCTTCAACCTAATTGCTATTGATAAGGCTCGATTCACCACATAACTAGTGGTGTTAATTGTTTCTACTCAAAATGACTTGTCTAAACCTACAACTCCTAACATTGCTCTTGTTCTTTCTAATAAGGTTCTATTCATCTGCTCTACCATTCCATTTTGTTGAGGAGTATATGTTATAATGAACTACCTTTTAATTCCCTCTTGCTTGCAGAATATAGTAAATTCATCAATAGTGTATTTTTCTCCGTTATCTGTCCTCAAACACTTAATCTTTTTTCTAGAATTAAGCTCAACCCGTGTTTTGAAAATTTTAAAGATTGAAAATACATCTGTCTTCCTCTTGATAGGATACATCTAATATCCCCGAAAGTAATCATCAATAAAAGACACAAAGTACTTTACTCCTCTTATAGATGGAACCGGTGCTTGCCATCCATCAGAGTGAACCAGTTCTAAAATAGTTTTGCTTTTAGACTTTGATGTATTAAACTTCAGATAGTGTTGCTTACTTGTAACACAATACTCACAAAAAAGCAGGGATACCTTAGTAAGCCCTGGAAGTAGTTTTTGATCTACAAGAATCTTCATTCCTTGTTCAGACATATGTCAAAGCTTCTGATGCCACATTATTGTAGATTCTTCACTACTCGAGGCAACCGATGCTTCTACTTCTAATTGAGTTTCTCCCTTTAACATGAACAAGTTTGCACCTATCTTTTCTCCCTTTATCACTACAACCACGCCTTTGATTATTTTTATAATCTTGTTATTGATTATGACCTTACACCCAAGATCATCCATATTTCCTAAAGATAATAAATTCTTCTTCAGGCCCTCCACATGTCAAACCTCCTAAATTATACAAATTG
This sequence comes from Anacardium occidentale, assembly GCA_026122585.1. Taxonomy (NCBI): domain Eukaryota; kingdom Viridiplantae; phylum Streptophyta; class Magnoliopsida; order Sapindales; family Anacardiaceae; genus Anacardium; species Anacardium occidentale. The sequence continues at coordinate 82,299 of JAJEJH010000639.1, read as the reverse complement.
TATCGTCATACATCTTTATTTTAATGGTTCCAACACCAATGATCTTTAAAGCTTGGTCATTACAGTTGTACATGGATCCTCTTGAAATAGGTTCATAATGATGAAACCATTCTCTTCGAGCAGTCATGTGAAATGTAGCTCCTGAGTCAAAAAGTCATACATCAGTAAAATATTTTTTGTTTTGACTTGTTATCTCTTCTTCACAACTCAGAACATATCCATCATCTAAAGAGCTCACAGTATTCCCTTGAGGGCTAGAGTTTCTCAAGTTCCAGTAATCTTTCTTTAGATAACCTCTCTTGCCACAGTTGTAGCATTTAACTTTCTTTTTACTTCTGGATTTTGACTTACCCTAATTGTGACTCCTACTTAGGCCATGTTTTGTTGATCTCCCTCTCATCACTGTCAATGCCTCTGCTTGTTATGAACTTATTTGTCTATCTTCCTTGTTTTTATGATGACTTTCTTCTTCGAGAATAGTAGTTACGATATCATCAAAAACTAGATAATCCGTGAGGACATTGTTTGTTAAGTTGATGATCAATTGATCATACAAGTCAAGTAAACTTTGAAGTAGAAGCTCAACACGTTCATTTGTTTCTATTTTGTTACCCAACGATGTGAGTGGAGAGAATATAATATTTATAATGTTTATGTGCTTTGTCACTGAAGTAGATTCAAACATTTGAAGCATATAGAGTTTTATTTTAAGAAAACTTTTGTTATGGAGTGATTTTGCCTTATAAAGCTTAGTAAGATGATCCCATATCTCCTTTGTTGTCTTCTTCTCCTCTATGCTTGACAACACCCCATTTGCTAATGCTGAATGAAGGTTTGCAATAACATTTCCATCCATCTTGTTCCATTTGTCATTTGTGATACCTTCAAGTCTTTCGTTGATAGCTGCCAAACAGTTATCTTTTATTAATATTGCCTTTATCTTCAACTTCCACAATGAGAAATTACACCCGTTGAATCATTCAACCTTAAATTTTGCCAGCATTACTTTTATCACACACTTTTTCGTGAATAATACCGAATGTGTGAATAGTATCCCAGTACCTTTGAAGAGTGAATGATAATCTACTTATTTTTTGATGTGGAGGATCTAATTTAATAGCAATCATAGAGCATACGATAAGTAGACATACACATACAATACAAGGCTCTAATACCACTTGTTACGAAATAATTGACCGGATAGAATAGGATTGTAGCTAATAAATTTGAAAATAAAAGACACGTGAATTTTATGTGGAAAACACCTAAATAAATTAGGGTAAAAATTAAGGATAAAAATAGAAGAATATCACTATGAAGAAAAATCGAGAATTACAACTTTTCTATTTTACAAGGAGAATACAAAATATCTCTCTTTATAATAGAAAGAAATACTCTCAAATTAGGAAATGAAAAGAAGATTTTGGGATGCATGGAAATGAAGCAAGGAAGGCCAATTTATAGGCCTTCCATTCACCGTCGAACCACCCATCATTTAATGCATGGTGGGTGGTTAATTACTTTATCAAAAATTCTGACAATTTGTCAAAAATTCTGGTAGCTTATTTCCACTTTCTTCAACTACTTCTGACAAAAAATATATATTTAAAAAAAGAAATATGAGTATGCATGAGTATGTAAAATAGATGAAAGAGATCTATGATTACCTGGTTGCTAGTGGCCAATCAATTAGTGAGTATGAGTTAATTAATTTCATCCTTCATGGATTAGCACTTGAGTATTATGCAACAATAATGCTCATACTATCCGTAGTAGGTGTTGATAATGAGAGCATGAGTTTAATTGAGGCTAATCAGTATGAACAGAGGCTAAACCGGAGTGAAGGATATAGTTTTGACATTCAAAGTAGTACAACAAATTTAACCTCTATCCATGCAAGTTTGTATTTGAAATTCAAAAAAATATATTTTTATCTAAAATTTCTTGATAATTGAGAACTCAAAGGATATTTCGTCAATTTTCTTTTAAGATATGTACACAAAATAAAAATACATGAATGATGGGACAACATTTATAAGATAACATTTCATTTTTGAAGTGGGAAATTTAGAAGGAGTAATTTTGCTAAAAGAAAACGATAAACAACAGTGGTTTCATCATGTCATATGAATGGATGAGAAAAAAACTGCAAAGGGCAACAATGACCATCAACCAGAAAGAATAGCATTAATAATAAGAAATTGATTGGTACAGCTGACGGATAACAATGACCATCAACCAGAAAGCATAGCATTAATAATAAGACATTGATTGAAACAGCTGATGGATCTGGTGATACTGCTGGTATTTCACGTGTACACAATATTTAACCACCTGTAACGAGAAAGCATAGCATAGTATAGCATAGCATAGCATTGATTGAAATAAACAATATTTCACGTGTTATGAATACTATAACCACCTGTAAGGAGAGCAGGTCATTGAAAGAAGAAAGTGCGGAATAGTTCGCTGAAAAGACACCACCAGTGCTGCCTAGTTCTGCGTGTGAACAATAATTGACAAATTTAAAATGTAATGTTTTTTTTCGATAATTAAGGAAGGGAGACCCAAAGAATAATTCATCTTCAGTACTGACTTGCCAGCAACATAAAATGCATGTAGCTGGTACGCTGTGCCTATGCGATCAATTGAAGCCTCATTCTTCGTTCCGAAGACCCAACGTCTTTCCAACTTGAAAGATCAATCATTTAAAGCCAAATTAATGCCTGTAATGAATATTCATATATCAAAATGATATCATGTGGCAATTTTTGCTATATATAACTATTAACTTCTTTGAATAACACTTAACATGTAAATTCATACTGTTTTGACATAAAAAGTGCCCAACCAGTATTTGTGATTTTGATACACCAGAAATACAATTATATTTTTATGAAACTTTGTGAAATATTTATTGGGTAAATTTTGAAGTTCTAGTTTAGAAAATAGAAAGAACTGACTTTGCCTAAGTTGCAATTAAAAATATGTGAATTACATTGTGTGTACTTGTTTTATATAAGTTGTAAAATGATTTTCTAAGTTGTATGATGAAGACTGATTCTGGATTTATAACATTGTTATGTCTTTCCAACTTATTCATGTATGAAGAAATCAGAAAACTGTTAACACACCAACAGAAACAGCAAATGAAAGAAATAAACAGCAAACACACAACCAGCTACTGGCGTGAGAAGGAGAGACAACAGATTTATAGTGGTTCAGTTTGCTAATGTAGCAAACCTACATCCACTCTCCAAAGCAAAAGCACGGATTTTATTTGCAGCAATTGTTTTTCAATATTAAAGAGTCTTTCTTCCTCTCTAATATCTCTTACAATCACTCTCTAAGATCCCCCCTTTTCAGAGTATTCTCAGTTTAAAAAAAAAAAATTACCCAACACTGCCCCCTAATTTATATATTCTTCCTCACCTTTGTCCTAGCTGGTATTATTCTCCCGACTCCAATTGATTCGGAGTGATCATAACCTGCAGCTTTTCCTCTTGCGCACATCCTTGCAGAATCGTACACGTAACGACCTGCTTCCAGATATTTCAAGTGGATTTTTTAGCTCAAATAATCAAAACGGTGAGTTTAGGGCAGAGTACAAGCAATTATCATTTAACCCAATTGCTATAACGTGGAAAGCAAGTGCCAAATCATCACAATTCTCCACCTTGGCGCTTGCTTCAACCTGCTCCTTTGCTCTAGAAATTCAAAGTGTCTCATTCAACTTGCAATAGGCTCATACAGAGCCCATGCTTGTCAATTGTTACTGACTTTGTAAGCATGTTTGCTAGATTTCTAGCCTCAGCCACCTTTGAAATTTTAATCACCTTTTGCTACACCAAATCCCTTATAAAGTGCAAACACACATCTATATGTTTTGTGCGTTCATGATGGATTTGATTCTTACATAAGCTGGCTGCACTTTGGCTATCACTATTCAACTTCACTAACCTTTGACGTAAAACCAAACTCTTTAAAAAGACCTTTCAACCAAATTGCTTCTTTAGTTGCCTCAGTAATGGTAACATACTCAGCTTCGGTAGATGACAAAGTCACAATACCTTGTAAAGTTGCTTTCCAACTTACCAGATTTCCCCAAACAGTGAAAGGAAAACCGGTCATTGATTTTCTTTTATCAACATCCCCTGTATAATCGACATCAACAAAACCAGAAATAAAGTCTTCAACTTTTCTTTCGCCTTTCTTAAACACAAGTCCAACTTCACTAGTGCCTCTCACATATCTCATAATCCATTTAAGAGCTTCCTAATAAATTTTTCCTAGATTGCTCATAAATCTACTAACACTCACAGCATAAGCCAAATTTGGCCTAGAATAGATCATTAAATACATTAGACTCCCTAATGCATTTGAGTATGGAACTTGAACCATCTTTTCTTTATCTTCTGATGTTTGAGGACACTGGCTTGAGGATAATTTAAAATGCTGCCTAAGAGGAGTTTTTACAAGTTGTAACAAGTTCATGTTAAACTTTTTCAAAATTTTTTCTGCATATTCCTTTTGAGTCACCTTTAAAGTACCGAGCTTCCTATTTCTCTGAATATTCATTCCAAGAATTCGCTTGGCAGTGCCTAAATCTTTCATTTCAAACTTTAGGCTCATTAATCTTTTGAATTTTTCAATTTCAGCCTTGTCTTTGCATGCCACTAACATGTCATCTACATAAAGCACTAAGTAGATGAAAATAGTCGTATTAATCTCCTTCCAGTAAAGACAACTATCAAATTTGCTTCTTTTAAAATCAATAGAGATCATAAAGCTATCAAATTTGCTTCTTTTAAAACCAATAGAGATCATAAAGCTATCAAATTTTTTATACCATTGACGTGGTGATTGCTTTAGTCCGTACAACGATTTTCTCAAAAGACATACCTTGTCCAAACCTCCATTCATTTCATGCCCTTTTGGTTGCTCCATCATGATCTTCTCTTCTAAATCCCCATAGAGAAAAGTTGTTTTAATGTCAAGTTGCTCCAACTCCATGTCAAGTTGCACAACTAAAGTTAATAAAACTCGAATTGTTATCAGCTTTACTATTGGAGAGAAAATTTATGTATAATCCACTTCTCCAATTTGAGTGAACCCTTTGGCAACCAATCTAGCTTTGTATCTAGGTGGCACCACTCCTAAAATGCCTGGTTTTTTTCTTGTAAATCCATTTACATTTTGCAACTCTTGCACCCACTAGTTTGTTGATATTTCTCATGTCCCATTTAGTAGTAAAGAGTCATACTTCTCATCCATAGCTCTCTTCCACATATCACTATCAAACCTTGTTGTAGTTTCCTCGTAAGACTTTAGATCATCTTTGAATTCTACTTCAATTTACAAAGCATAAGCCATATAATCAGCAAACTCAAATCTCTTAGGTAGCCTAATAGGTCTTCTTGTATGATCCCTTGCTAATTGGTAGTTCCCTAGATCATTGTCATCAAATTACAGTGGTTCATCTCTATCATCATTTACAATGAATTCTGGTGTCTCCTCTTGGTTTGACTATTCTTCATCAGTTTCATGCTCAAATACATTTTGTTGATTTTGAATATCTTGGGTAATAGGGTGAGGTTTGTCTTCCAACTCCATCTTTGACAATATGCTACCTTCTAAACTACTTTCCTCCCTAAAACCTTTCATTCTAGGAAATTCTTCCTCTTTGAAAATAACATCACGACTAATAATGCATTCCTTTGAAATTGGATTCCAACACTTATAACCTTTGACGCCATCCGAATAGCCGAGAAAAATCCATTTTAGGGTTCTTGGTTGTAGTTTTCCATCTTTAGAGTGTACAAAGGTTATACATCCAAAGACTCCTAAGTTGTTATATTTAGCCAGATGTCCAGACCAAAGCTCTATTGGTGTTTTAAAACCAATTTCAGAAGAAATGACACTATTTATTAGATAGACAACAGTGTGAATTGCTTCTGCCCAAAATTGACATGGCAATTTAGAGTATGACAACATGCTTCTTATTCTTTTTAAAATAGTTCTATTCATGCGTTCCGCCAACCCATTTGTTGAGGACTTTCCCTGATTGTTTTGTGTCTCTAAATTCCATATTTTTCATAAAAGTTATCAAATTCCTTGTTTACAAACTCCAAACCATTATCAGTTTTAAGTTTTTTAACTTTTTTTTTCCTATTTGAGTTTCTATTAACATTTTCCAACTTTTGAACTTTTGAAATGCCTTATCTTTAGACTTCAAAAAATACACCTACACCCTTTTTGAATAGTCATCCACAATACTCATATAATACCTACAACCCCCAAATGATGGAAATATTGAAGGTCCCCAAAGATCTGAATGTACATAGTCTAAAGGAGCTTTAGAATAATGTACTGCAATTGCAAACTTCACACGTTTCATCTTTTCATAAACACAATGATCACAAAAGCTCAATTTATCTACTTTGTCTCCACATAGGAGCCCTTGTTTACTTAATTCAATTAGGCCCTTCTGACTAATATGAGCTAATCTCCTATGCCAAAGTGTTCCTTTGTCTTGTGCTTTAGGTGATAAGACTGCTGCAATACCCTCTACAGCAAAACCAGCCAAGACATATAACCCATTTTTCATTTTAGCCTTCATAACCACTAATGAACCCTTAGTGACCTTTAATTTCCCATTTTGTGCTCTAAAACAATAACCAGTTGAATCCAAAACTCCAAGAGAGATAAAGTTTTTCTTGAGTTCTGGAATATATCTTACTTTTGTCAAGGTTTTCATAACTCCTCCATAAATCATCAGTTTAATATCACCTATTCCAATAATCTTGCACATTGTATTATTGCCCATCAGTACCTTTCTAGCATTTACTTCCTGGAAATTGTTAAACAAGTTTCTATTTGGTGACATGTGAAAGGTGCAACTGAAGTCTAAAATCCATTCATCTTCAGTTCTCTTCTCAGACACAATTAAAACCTCAGAGCTATCGTATTCTTCAGAAACTACATCCATACTACCATTTTCAACATCCATTTTTTTCTTATTTCTTCGTTTAAGACAATCTCGTTTAAAATGCCCTTCCTTATGACACAAAAAAACATTTTCTAACTCTAGACTTTGACCTAGATTTATACCTTCCCTGCTGATTTCCTCCCTTCTTCCAATGTTGTCTTTTATCTGACCTACCACTAATATTTAGACCTTCTCCTTCATTTTGAAACTTATTAGCAGATTTGAGTTCCTTTCCCTTAGTAGTTATAGCCCCCATTACTTCTTCTAGTTTAAGGGATTGTCTACCATGTTTGATAGCATCAACAAAATTTGCATAAGATTTAGGGAGTGAGTTTAATAAAATCACAACCTGATCCTCATCATCAACATTAATAGACATACTTTTTAGATCTTGAATTAATTTAATAAAATCATCTATATTATCATCCAAGGTTTTTTGTTCATCCATTAAAAAACCAAACAACCTTTGTTTTAGAAAAATTCTATTTAAAACTTCTTTAGACAAATATAAAGAATTTAACTTACTCCACACATTAGCTGCTAACTTTTTTTTCTTCACCTTTCTCAGCACCTAATCTCTTAAACCCAAAATCAGTGAGCTATAAGCTTTCTCCAATAGCTCTATTTGCATTTCTGGCTTCATAGGTTTAGGGAGTTTCTCCTCACCTTCAAGTGTTGCAGCTAGTCCTTCCTTCACTAAAATTGCCCTCATTTTCATCTTCCACAAACCAAAATCATTGGTCCCCGTAAACTTCTACACCTCAAATTTGGAACCCATATTTGAGAATCCCAAGTAGGATATAAAATACTGCCATTTTGGTTTTGGTGTTTCTTAGTAAGGAAGATTCCCAAAGCAACCTTGCTCTGATACCAATTAAAGAAATCAGAAAACTGTTAACACACCAATGGAAACAGCAAATGAAAGAAATAAACAGCAAACACACAAGCAGCTACTGGCGTGAGAAGGTGAGACAACTGATTTATAGTGGTTCAGTTTGCTAATGTAGCAAACCTACATCCACTCTCCAAAGCAAAAGCACAGATTTTATTTGTAACAATTGTTTTTCAATATTATAGAGTCTTTCTTCCTCTCTAATATCTCTCACAATCACTTTCTAAAATCCCCCCTTTTTTAGAGTATTCTCAGTTTAAAAAAAAAAATTACCCAACACTGCCCCCTAATATATATACTCTTCCCCACCCCTGTCCCAGCTGGACTTATTCTCCCAACTCCAATTGATTCAAAGTGATCCTGAGTTGTAGCTTTTCCTCTTGTGCACATTCTTGCAAAATCGTACGAGTAACGACCTGCTTCCAGATATTTCAAGATGGATTTTCCAGCTCAAATAATCAAAACGGTGAGTTTAGGGCAAAGTACAAGCAATTATCATTTAACCCAATTGCTAGGATGTGGAATGCAAATGCCAAATCATGACAATGCACATGGATGGGCCAAATCTTCTAAAACCAAATTGATTGACGTATGATCCAGCTTCATATCTAATTAAATTAATTAATATTGATATATCTAACTATTTTTACTTGTAATAACACAAACTATATAATCTAATCTCATTTACAATTGATTTGGCATAAGCAGTAGAGAATTTATTGTTAATCAAATAATATTCAAATTTTCAATGCAAGTCATGTCTTTATATTAATCATCAATTAATTATTTACGGCAGTTGTTTTTTATACGGCATATTAACTTTCAATCAACAATACTTTTAAAATATTTAATAAATTTCTAGGGACTGGGGTGGCCCCCATGTCCACCACTGGACAAAAAATGGGCAACACTTGCTTTAATTAATATTCGTATAAATTATATAACAATAAGAGAGTTACATTATTTTAATATACAAAAATTCACGTTTTTTCGTTTGGTAATTACAAAAATTCACGTTTAATCATATGCATATATGTGATTCCAGAAAAGGGTGTATCTGCCGACCACCAATTACAACATTTATAGTAATCAGTATCCCGGATCCACTTCGTACGGTATAATTGTATGCGCCTATATTTATTGAGTTCCAGGCCTCCGATTCATGCAGAGAGTTGACAACCTCCACAATTGGGTCTGCATTATTCTTTATCCTTTATCTCCGTTCCAAATGGGCAGGCTAAATTTGGATCCTGAACTTCAAAATAACTCGGTATCATTCATTAGCCCCCTTGATCCTGAGGAATTGAGAAGGCAAGGCCACATGATCATAGACTTCATTGCTGATTATTACAAAAATGTTGAGAAACAGCCAGTTCGAAGCCAAGTCGAGCCGGGTTATCTCAGCAAACGCTTGCCAAAATCTGCACCAAATAATCCTGAACCTATTGAGAAGATCCTCCAGGATGTCCAGGAACATATTGTCCCTGGAATAACACATTGGCAAAGTCCTAATTATTTTGCATACTTCCCTTCTAGTGGCAGTGTCGCTGGGATTATCGGAGAAATGATTAGCACAGGCTTTAATGTCGTAGGATTTAATTGGATGTCATCACCCGCAGCAACTGAGCTGGAAAATATTGTTATGGATTGGTTTGGAGAAATGCTGAAGCTTCCTAAATCTTTCCTTTTCTCTGGAAATGGCGGGGGTGTTATACAAGGAACTACATGTGAAGCCATTTTGTGCACATTATCTGCTGCAAGAGATCAGATTCTCAACAAGATTGGCAGAGAAAACATTACGAAGCTTGTTGTTTATGGCTCTGATCAAACTCATTGTGCTCTCCAAAAAGCTGCTCAAATCGGCGGCATTGATCCCAAGAACTTCCGGGCTATTAAGACATTGAAATCATCTTCATTTGGTCTATCCCCGGACTCCCTACGGTTGACAGTTGAATCAGATGTAGAAGCCGGGCTGATTCCTCTTTTTATATGTGCTACAGTAGGAACTACTGGAACAAACGCCGTTGATCCAGTCGGTCCGCTATGTGAGATAGCTAAAAGATATGGAATATGGGTTCATATTGATGCTGCATATGCCGGAAGTTCCTGTATCTGCCAAGAGTTTCGCCATTTCCTTGATGGTATTGAAGATGCGGACTCCGTCAGCCTCAATGCACACAAATGGTTCTTCACTACTCTAGATTGTTGTTGCCTTTGGGTGAAGAATCCAGGCGCTCTCATGAAATCGCTGTCCACAAATCCGGGGTATTTGAGGAACTGGGCTAGTGACTCGAAGCAAGTGGTGGATTATAAAGATTGGCAAATAACTCTAAGCCGAAGATTTAGGGCCATGAAACTATGGCTTGTTCTTAGAAGCTATGGCGTGACCAATCTCAGGAATTTCCTTCGAAACCATGTTAAAATGGCAAAGCTCTTCGAAGAGCTGGTGGGAAGTGATAAACGGTTTGAGGTTGTTGTTCCAAGAAAATTTGCTATGGTTTGTTTTCGGGGATTGCCATCAACCTTGAATAAGGCAAGTGAAGATAGTGAGTTGGAACGAGTAAACAAATTTAATTGTGAGTTGTTGGAATCTATAAATAGATCCGGCAAATTATTCATGACCCATACCATGGTTGAGGGAATCTTTGTTATAAGGTTCGCTATCGGTGCTACTCTGACAGAGGAACGACATGTGGTGGCGGCTTGGAAGGTGGTGCAACAACATCTTGAAGCCAACCTTAAAACAACGTAGACGAAAAGGCAAATTATACTAGACGTCTGGCTGTGGTAGAAATTTCCCAATTTGGATTGTTATTGAAATTCATATTAATGTAGTTCTTAAGTATCTAAGTGCTTCTTTAATTACGTCTTGAAGGAATTGTTGAACTAAGGTCAGTCTGATTTTATTTTTATTTTTATTTTTAATATATGTTAAACTTTCTTTCTAGAATGTTATGTAAGAATATTCAATGTAATAAATGAAAAATGAATTTCCTTGAAATGTTTTAAATATTATGGATAATTACTTAAGAGACGCCGGACAGTCTATCCATCCCCCCTTCTCCTGCGCAACGGCTCTTCCTCCCATGTTTAGGACCTCTCGATTTTAAGTTTACGGATTATGTCTCTAAGATAAAATTTTCTTTGTTTTGTTTTGGGTCCCCTTGATTTTTGTTAAAGATTTTATTTATTTTACAAGTTTTAATTATTTTACTAAAGGTAAATTCCTTAAACCAAAACACTAGTAAATATATTTCTATATACAATACTCTATCTCATTCATACGTTTCTTCTAAATTATTTTACACTCAAACAATATCATATAGTTTGTTATCTCTATCCAATTTAAAATTATAATCATTTATATATAATTTTAGCTTTCGATTTTAGGTATCAATCTTAGACTATCTCTTTTCAATTTCTATTTTTTAAAAATATCTAATATGGTTGTGGATAAAATTATAAATTTAGGTTTAATAGAAATAATAGATTTTTCCTTCATTCATATATATTTGATGTCTATTTAATCGTTGAGTTTTCTTTATTGTTTTTATTTTGGTACATTATTGGCTTATAAATTAGAGTTACATAATTTTATTGAAAGATTATATGAATATATTGAATTATCGTAAAGAGAGTTACCAAAATATTGTAAACATACGAATGTATTATTGAGATCTATTAGTGAAAACAATAAGTATAATTTTACTTTTTCCGATTAGATTAATCATAAATAATAAAATTTGTTTAATTGATTTGCCAACTATGAAAAAAATTATAAAGGGCTTATGTTAATTGTGAACTAATTTTTTCTATTTTTGAATTGTGTAAATGGGAAAAACAGGGAGATTGTCTTTCATAATGTCAAAGTGTGTATATATATACACCCACAGACAAACACACACACACACACACACTTATGTATGTAATAACTTCTTTGGGTTTTAATAATTATTAGCATGATCATAGGTGAGTAAAATATGTCACATGAGAAATTTAAATATTGAAAAAAAAAAGTATTAAACTTGGACAGATGATATATTTCCAGTGAATATAACTGGGTGAAATGTCTTAATTAATTTTTTTTGTAAGAAATATAAAAACTATAAAAACCTTAATTATAAGTGAACTATAGGCTGTATAAGTAGATAAGACAAGTACCTTGGATATGACTTTGCCAAGATATGTTTCCCAACAAATATAGTCCAATTAAATGGTTACACTTGAATATTGTGAAAATAGCTTGTTTGAATGCATTTGATAAGCGCAAATGGATTCGTCTTATAGAATTTTATTGGTATAATTTTTTTCATAATTACTCTAATTAAACTTGAATGCCAATTTGAGAACTTTTTTATTGATATATGCTTATACAAAACTTTTTAGTTTTGAAAATTGATGATATTATTGAAAAGATTGTTGCTGCAAAAAACATAGTGTCTATCTCTTGATATATTTATTAGTTGTTATCATTAATCTTATCAATTTCTATAATGGTAGTTGAAAAGTTTTTAACGAATGTTATCAAAAAGTTCATTATATAATAGATTTACAAGTATTGATAATGAAACCATTATACAATGATTTCAGAATATGAAAAATAGAAGATAATTATTATAATGTATTTGTGATAATTTGTTGAGTTTTACAATATATTATTTGTTTATAAATATTTTTAATTTATTTCTATTTATCTTTCAGAGATAACAAATATTTTTACTTTCATATAAATAATTTAATCAGCCCTTAAAAAAAGTACATGGATTTGTTACCGTTTACCACATTCCCAACATAAAAAATAGCCAAATATCAACAATCCGAACAATTGTCCTACTACTTATAAACACCTTGTTGGAAAATTTAAGTTTTGACAATGAATTGAATTGACTAAATTATGTATTTAGAGTATCGTAGTCAATCTGGGTTGATTCGTAAGCAATTGAAGCATAGAATGAATGATTTTCGCAACCCAAATGCCTTTGATTACACTACCTTTGTCATTTGTAAGCTATGTGTTGTATACATTTTTTTTTCTTTTTTGCAAGAGAGTAGCTAGATGCATGTTATGATAATTAACCTTAAATTGCAATAGGTATAGGCATTATATATGTCTTAACTACAACCAATTACTCCTAACTATTATCATCATAACTTGAGTTGGGTTGACTCATCATAGGTGGACCCAAGCCCAATGTCTCTCACTTATGCATGACAGAAGATCCAAACAACATGCTTAAGTATAAAAATCTCATACAATAATATATTTCATACTTGACAATTGTATCCCGTTAGCAACTTGCACTTAGAAGCTCATTACTATGCATCTATTAGGAATAAATAGTCACTTAAAAAAAAATGTTTGTCTCGTAATGCCCTAGATTTATCTGATGTTACTGTATGCCTTGGAAACCAATTATGTTGTTGGCTTTCAGACATTTGATTTTGTATAATGTAATTAACAAAAGAAAGTGTTCTTTTGTTCCTACATGTAAACTTTTTTCTTTATTTAAATTTTTGAAATATAAAGTACATATGTAAACTGTCCAGATGATACACACTCTTCCTTAGAAAAATCCAAGAAAGTGTTCTTTTGTTCTACGTGTAAACTACTTTCTTTAAATTTTTGAAATATAAAGTACATATGTAAACTGTCCAGATGATGCACACTCCTCTTTAGAAAAATCCTATCATCAAAAAGTCTCTTATACGTACATGATGTTAAATTGACAATGATCTCACATAATAGGCATGTAGGGATCTGGTTGTCTTCGGTAGTAACCATGATTGAAAATAGGGGGTGGGGCTAAAACCAATCATTTTCGACCATGTTTTAGTCGCAAAAATAGCCAGATTGATCAAACAAAGTAGTCAAATTTTTTTGCCCATGAATTAGGTGATCGTTTTTTATTATCTGGTTTTATTATCAATGGCCACTATTGTTGGCATCGGCGGTGGTGTTTAATTTTTCATATTTTTTGAATTTTTAATATTTAAATAATATTTTATTTTTTTATTTTTTTAAATTTATTTTTTGAATTTTTTAATATTTAAATAATATTTTATATTTTTATTATTTTTACGCAATTTATTTTATTACAAAAATGCCCTTTTACCCATTAAAATTTAATTATTAACTATTAAATTTAACTATTCACTTTGATTAATGAGTAGATATTTGAGTTTTTAAAAGTTAAATTTAACTATTTTTTTATTTTATATTAAAGAATTGAACTTTTAAATTTTTTTGTTGGAGAAATTAAGCTTTTATATTTTTCTATTGAAGCTTTTATATTTTTCTATTGAATTGAGATCTAGGTATTATCAGGTGAGAGTGGCAGATAGAGATATATCCAAAACTGGTTTTAGGATCAGATATGACATTATGAGTTTATGGCGATGCCATTTGGTTTGATAAATGCTCCTACAATATTTATGGATCTGATGAATAAGATATCTCAAGATTGCCTTGATAGATTTGTGGTGGTATTTATTGATGATATCCTAGTCTACTCAAGAAGCAAAGAAGAGCATAAAAAGCATTTGAGATTTATGCTTCAAAGGTTGAGAGATCGATAGTTGTTTGCCAAATTCTCCAAATGTGAATTTTGGTTAGACAGAGTGGTTTTTCTAGAACATGTTGTATCAGCAGATGATATTTCAGTTAACCCTATAAGGTTGAGGTTTTCTTGAGCTGGTCGAGGCCAAAGATTGTTAAGGAGGTAAAGAGTTTCTTAGGTTTGACAGGTTATTATAAAAGGTTCATTGAACGGTTCTCGAGATTGGTAAGACCTTTGACTGTCTTAACTAGGAGAGAAGTGTCTTTTGTTTGGATTGAGGAATATGAGGCTCGTTTCTAAGAGTTAAACAAAGACTGATTAGCACTCCAGTTTTGGAGCTACCTCAAGAGGGAGTAGAGTTTGATATCTAAATAGATGCTTCCTATCAGGGGATTGGTATTATTTTGATGCAGTCTAGTAAAGTAATTACCTATGTCTCTAGGTAATTGAGGGATCATGAGTTGAGATACCCTATCTATGATTTAAAGTTAGCTGTAATTGTTTTTGCCTTGAAGATTTAGAGACATTATCTTTATGGGGTAAAGTGTAACATTTATTCAGATTATAAAAGTTTAAAGTACTTCTTCACTTAGAAGGAACTTAATATGAGACAGAGAATGTGGCTGGAACTAGCGAAAGACTATGATTATGAGATTAAGTATCACCTAAGTAAAGTCAATATGGTGGTTGATGCATTGAGTAGAAGAGTAGCCTTATCAAGAATATCTGTTTAGAGAGAGCTATAGGATGAGATCATCAAAAAGGAGATTGAGATAATGACTACATGTTTTTTTAGGCTTTAGATTGTATCCTCTTTGTTTGATGAGATTAAACCCAATTAGATAATAGATAGTTGGACTCAGAGTATGATTTAGAAGATCTCAAAGGATTCAATGTCAGATTTTGAAGTCAAAGAGGAGATCTTAAGGTTTAGAGATAGAGTTTGTATGCCATAGAGTTCAAAATTGAGACAAAAGATTTTATCAAAGGCTTATAGCACCATGTATTCAGCACATCCAAGTAGCACAAAAAAGTATCAAGATCTCAAGAAGAATTTCTTGTAGTCAGGGATGAAGAAAGACATTGCAGACTCTATTTCCAAGTGTTTGGTATGTCAGCAAGTTAAGGTAGAACATCAAAGACCATCAAGATTATTATATGAGTAAAAATAGGAGGACATATCTATGGATTTTATTTCAGGTCTTTCTAGAGTTCAAAGAAGATATGACAGCATTTAGGTGATTATAGATATATTAAGTAAGCCAGCTCACTTTCTATCTATTGACAGGGTTTAACTACAAATCGATTGAGACAGTTACACATCAAAGAGATTGTCAGACTTTATGAGATCCCTAGGACTATTATTTTAGATAGAGACTCCCAGTTTTTGTTAGTTTTCTAGAGAAGTTTACAGAGATCATTAGGAACCAGACTATAATTTAGTTCAGCATACCATCTTCAAACTGATGGCCAGACAGAAAGAGTAAACTAGATTTTAGAGGATATGTTAAGAGCCTATTGTATGGACTTCTAAACTAGTTGGCAGAGTTACTTCCTTTAATGGAGTTTACATATAATAACAGTTACCAAACAGTTATTCAGATGGCTCTATTTGAGCCTTTATATGGTCAAAGGTACAGATCTCCTCTTCATTAGGATGAGATTAGAGAAAGGGATCATGTGGAGACTGTAGTAGGTCTAGAGATAATTTAGAAGATAATTGAGTAGATTAAGATAATCAAGTAGAGAATGAAATAGGCCTAGGGTTGACAAAAGAGTTATGCTAATTTAAGACGTAGGGAGATAGAGCTTCAAGTGGGTGACAAGGTGTTCCTAAGAGTTGCTCTTTACAGGCAAGTTCTCAGGTTTGGTAAGAAAGGAAAGTTAGCCCTTAGATTTATTGATTTGTATGAGATATTAGAGAAAGTGGAAAAAGTTACCTACAGACTTGTTTTGCCAATTAGTATGGAAAAAATCCATAATGTACTTCATATGTCTCAGTTAAGAAAGTATGTTAGGGACCAGTCGCATGTGCTTCAGTTCTTAAATTTGGATCTTGCTAATGACTTAAGTTATCAAGAGAAGCCAGTTTTGATTCTAGATTATAAGGTCAAGGTCATCAGAAATAAAGAGACTCCCTAAGTAAAGGTGTTATAGATAAGTCAGCGAGTGGAAGAAGCCACTTAGAAGGTGGAGTTTAAGATTAAGAATAGGTTTTCAGAGTTGTTCAGGTAATTCCAAGGGTGGAATTTTTTTAAGGGAGGAGGAATGTAGCATCCAAGGATTAGAAATGTCTTTTAGGCTAAAAGTGGGGTCAGATATGAGAATTTGTGATAAATTTGGAGTTGGAAGAGTTTAGGGTGAGATAGTGAGTTTTCAAAGCTAGTGTGGCTTACGCATGAGTCTCCTTGGGAGGTTTCTTTCATGCGAAGCATGGGAAATAAAGTTTTTTCATTTTTCCTCATGTATAACCATGCATGTTAGTATGCATGCCCATGCATGCTATTAGAAGAGAGAGAAAGCAACTTAAAACCATTTCTCACCTATCATTTGCCTACTTTCATCTAACTTCCCATGTTCATTTTTAAAGAATCCCAACCCTTGGGGTGTGAATCAGCAGCAGGATGATCCTAATCCAACTAGAAGGTAAGAGATTTTGGTAGAAGAGAGAAGAGGATAGTCATGGCAAGAGGTAAGTATTTTCTTACCTCTTTCTTGAGTTTCCCAAGGTGGGTTTGCTGATTTTTTAGGTATGTTAGTGTTTCCACCATGCTTTGTGATTGTATGATTTAATTATATGTTGATATGATAAAAATAAAGTGATTGTGATGGTATTTCTTACCTATGAGCATGCTTGATATGTTTATATGAATGGGTATGTATTTTTTAGAAGTTTTGAGGATTGATTATGATGGTGTGTGTTGTGGATGAAATTGGTAGATGTTTATATGTTATTTGAAGTGTTGAAAATGAATGAATTGGATGGATTGCAGAAATGCTGAGAATTGGGATGTGATTTTTGAGTGTTTTAGGGATGCATTACCGAAACAGGGCAGAACACATGTTTGTGCACCTATAAACGCACACCCATGTGCCCTTGCAAGTACAGGGTCATGTCCGTGTACAAGATTTATGCACGGCTGCAATTTAAAAAGGTCACGACCGTACGCTCAAGGGTCACGACCATGTGTTAACAATAACAGAGAATATTGTAGAATTTTCAAAAGCTATCACAGTCAAGTTGCACGACTGGCACACGACCCGTGCACCCTCATGCATGCTAGTGCGTCCAAACATGCATGTCTGTACGTAAGCAGAATTTGGGAAAATTGATTTAAAATAAAGCGTAAGGCATATTGAACCCATTATATCAGTTGTAGCGCATTATAAAGAGATGAAATAAGATAAAAAGCAAGTACACAATGCATCATTAGCATATCATAATATAATATGCTAAACTGTATTTTTAGAAACAAATCAAGGGATCCACTTGCATTAGTTTTCTACATTTACAATTCGATATTCAGGTTAGCTAGTAAAGGTGAATTCGAAGAGGCATCTGTAGGATTTCAGCTTTTTAACTGTGATCAGATTGATTCAGTTTCAACTTACTAATCCAAAGACTGGTATAGTATACTTTCAGGTTATTGGTATTTAGTTGGTATGGTTCAGCTTCCATAGCTAAGATGTCGAATCCCTATTTTTATCAGCCTGATCAACATTACAGACTTTCAGTTATATGATTTTTAGTTATTCTTCTCAGTTGAGATCTTTGGATCGTTATAGCTATTTTCAGATAAATTAGCAATGATTTTAGAAACTAGCCCAAGGGCCCATAACATGTTTTCAATATGGCTTCATACCATGATATTCATCTCATAGCATGAATGAGATAAAAAGAATAAACGTGATACAAAGTGCCTATATCATAAGAATAATTAATTAAATTCAAAGAATAGTTCAGTTTAATTATTTGCTTGGGTTAGAAGAAAGTAGGAAATGCTTACTGAGTGAGTTATCACTCATCTCTTTCCTTTTCTTATTTTCTTACAGGTTAGTAATTGATGCTATTGAGGCTCGAGTAGATTGTGGCTGAAGGGAGAAAGTTTCAGTTTTGATTTCAGTAGACCTTGTGGGGTTTCCCTATACATGTAGTTTTTTAGAAATCAGTGTTTAGATACATGCATGTATTTTTACTCGATGTATATGTATACATTGAATTTCTCATACATGTACATATGTACGTGTGTGTGTGTGTGTGTATATATATATATATATATATATATATATATATATATATATATTACAAGTTTCCTTTAAACCCTTCATTTTGTTATAAAATGTTTTCAGCTTCCACTTTTGTATGTATACAGTCAGTCAGCTTTTTCATAGGATTCTTACTGTGTATATCGATCTTTAGCATTTTTCTTAATAATAAATAAATAAATAGCTTATTATTTGCATAAATAAGCACAGGAATCAGTAACAATAATATATACAATAGCGGATCCTACAGATATGACTTTCTCAAATGGAATTTATGACAAAAAGTTTTATTGAAAATTTTTTTAATTTTTTGTTTTTTGTTAGGGGAGTTTGAAAGAGATTATTAATATTAACATATATGAAATATGACTTAAATATATAAATGAAAATTATGTCAAATATATAAAATTGAACAAGGATAATTTGAGATTTAAACATTTTATGTAAGCTAAAAATAACTATGTCAACCATCGTCTCCTAGGATAACTCAATTTATATTAAAGAGTTTTCGTATTAGTTGAGCATATATTAAACTAGCTTAAGAAGTGAAAGTTTCTTCACCTCCTCACAACCCAATTGGTTGAAACAAAAATGAAGGGGTGAAGCCTTCTCTTACACTTATACGGTAATACTTAGTTCTTTTCTAATCATGTGGAACAATCCATCATGTTTGAACGAAGAAATATTGAGATTTAAGCAACGACAATGGTTGCCTTTTTATTGCTTTTTGTAGAAGTTGCTCTCTTCTCCAGAGTTGCTTTTGTGCAGGGAATGAGCACCAGATTTTGTTATTTATAGACAAGGAATTGCAACTTTAGTCATGGCACCTCTAGTTTATCTTTCCACAAGATAAATATTTATAGATTTTAAACTTAATATTCCTTTCTTTATTTTCTAGTAATTATTTTACCTACGGTTGCTTTTTTTGGCAGGAGATCATATTTTCGTAGATCATTTTTAGGATTGACGAGCTTTGGTTGGATTCTTTTAGCGTCCCTTACAAAGTAAAATACTTCTTTTCTTTTCTTTTCTTACTTTCTTTAAATGAATTTATTGAATGATTACAAATCAGAATGCTTATTTTGAGGGGCTATATTTTTCTTCTGCATCAGTAGCAAGTGTAGTGACAATTCTGATTCCTACCATCACTTTGTAATGGCATTCATTACTGGGTAAACTAATGCTTAGAACTCTAATGCATGAATATCAGATTAAAACAATCAAGAATCTTATTAGTTTGGGTCGATTAATGAGGAAAGGTTATTATGTTGTCTTTGATGATGATAAATTCATGATTGATGACCAAAAAAAAAAAAAAAAGCATGAAGCTAGTATATTCTATCAAAATGGGAGAGCACCAGATGCTTCGACTTGTCCTTTCTGACACTACGATTAAAGCTTTCAATGCAACCAGTGATGATACTTTGCTTTGGCATTAGAGGTTTGTTCATCTCAACTTTGGTGGACTAACCTTGTTGTCTAAAAGGAATCTGGCGAATGGCCTTCTTATGATCAGTGGAGAAAGAAGTATTGTGAAGCTTGCATATTTGGAAAACATTATCAAGTTACACTTCCTAAAGGAAGATCATGAAGAGCCCTTAAGCCTTTGATGCTAATGCATGCAGATATTTGCGGCCCAATACAAACACCTTTCTTGAGTGGAAGTAAGTATTTCTTTATTCTTGTTGATGATTTTTCAAGAAAGACGTGTTTATTTTTTGATGAAGTCAAAAGCTTTTGAATGCTTTAAAAAATTCAAAGCTATAGTAGAGAAAAATAATGCTTATTTTATTTTGAAACTACTCACTGACCATGGTAGGGAGTTCACTATAGAATTTGAAAATTTTTGTAGTTCTCATGGCATTCAAAGACAACTTACAACAAGCTAAACATCCTAACAAAATAACGTCACAAAGTAAGAAAGCAAAACAATAATTGAAGTAGCAACAAGTAAGCTAATAGAAAAAGACATTCCAAAGAAATTCTGGGTCGAGGCAGTAAGGGTGGCAGTAGTCTATGTTCTTAATAGATTTCCATCTCAAACTTTTCAAAAAATGACTCATAAAGCATGGTATGGCAATAAACCTAATGTATGAAGATATTTGGTTGCATTGCCTATGCATTTATACCTGCTTAACTAAGAAGAAAATTGGATAAAAATAGTGGAAAATGTATTTTTGTGGGATATAGCAAAGAAACTAAGGGTTATAGGTTTTTTCATCCTACTTTGGAGAAGTTAATTATTAGTTGTGATATTGTTTTTTAATAAAAATGATGCTTTGTTTTGGAAAAGATGTTGATGTGTGCAACCTACTCATGATAGAGATTGCAAACCTTAAAACCTGTTAGTCTATTAGAGTCTTCTTCATCTCTTGAATCAACTCCAAAGAGAATGAGGAGCCCTGTTGTAATTTATGAATCATGTGAGTATGCCTACTTTACCATGAAACCTGCATGTTTTGAAGATGCGGTGAATAAAAAAGAATGGTGTGTGGCAATGAATAAAGAGATTAAAGCAATTGAAAAGAACCAGACATGGACTTTGGTAGACTTGCTGGAAGGAATGGAAGCAAATAATTTGACTGCTTTTACTGATAAGGATTGGGCCTCTTGTATAAGAATTGTTAGGATAATTCATGTCTATTTATGATATGTTTGACTTTTTCTACTCCATTTCTATCATTTTTCCATTTGTTTAGGCATTTACGGTTTTAGTTTTTTTGTAATTTAGTTAAGTGAAAGTAGTGCCCACTATGTGTTTGTTAGACAAATTAGGATGATTCAAGTTGAGAAATCCATCTTCCATACCCTATTTCTTTTGATGTTTACAACATTTTGATTGATTGTTTAGATAGGAGAAAGTCAATGTTGAGAGTTTGAGGAGTTGTGTCAAAGAGTCTGTTAGAGAAATTAGGATGTTGTGGCCATGTTTGTGTGGAGTTTGCCTATTCAAATGTCTTCATTTTTCTATTTCAAATAGAGTGTAGAACTCAATTCTATTTTCTTTCAAAAACTTGTGTCCTTGTCCATTTGTTTTATTGATTCCAGTTGAATTTCCTTTTCTCCTTGTGATTCCAGTTGAGAAATTCATCTTCCATACCCTATTCCTTTTGAAGTCTACAACATTTTGATTGATTGTTTAGATGGGAAAAAGTTGGGAGTTTGAGGAGTATTGCCCTGATATTTAGATGTTGTTTATACTTGTAAGCCTTCAATTTTCTCCATGAAAATCTGTAGATCGCAATCATTCTCTTCTATAGATTACACTGAACTTGTAATAATTTTCAACAGGGAATTGGCATGGCGCTCCCTTTCTTTGTTGAAGCTTGGTGCACTGCTCAAAGAGGTCCCCTTTTCTATGCTATGTTCAATCCTTTATGCATAGTGATTGTCATCATTTCTGCTGCTTTATTTCTCCAATAAGACATAAAAACATTCTGGAAAGAAAAGCATTTGCACAATTGATTTGGAAGAGCCACTTTTATCTGAAAAACCAGCGACTGTTGATGAACATTTTTATTTTTTTTGCAAAAAAAAGTAAAGATTCAATTGTTCATTATCCTGTTTGATAGTTTATCTTCCAAATTTTCTACATTTGTGTTACAGTTTGAGAAATATATGAATATGTACCCAAAATTCCAACAAGAACTGCCATTAACATTATAACAACAATGCCTGTAAGCTCAAATCCGCACTTCCTATAAACTTGAAATATCTTTAAGTAACAAAGACAAGGAAGCAAGAAGGAAACAACCAATACAAGAAATGCTCCACTGAAAGATGCCACAGACTGAAAGGATGGAAAAACTGCAGCACAAAGCACAAAACTCACTAGTAAAGTCATTCTGATGATAATTCTTGTGGGTTTACTATCTTGGTAATTGGCTGGCAAGCCACTTTCAATTGCAGTGGCAATTGGCATCACTGTTAATACAAATTTGGCTAAAAGGATGGCTACAATGGTGTATATAGCAACCTTTGAGCTAATCTTTACTGTAGGCAGCATTAATGTTGCTTGTGACTGAACATTTTGTCCATAAATAAGGTACCCCAAAATTGTCAGTGTCATGTAGGTTATGGTACAGATTATGAAGCTTAGTAATAAGACCTGTGTCAGTAAAAACAAAGAAAACAGATCACAAATTATGCAATACTGAGACAAAATATGCTGTAACCACAAATGGGTATATATATTAACCTACAGCTCAATATAACGACTTGCAACAAGGACCTTTCCAGGTGGGTGACAACCCCCCGCAAGACTTGGTCCTACTTTGATACCAATTGTAACAACCAAAATCGGATAAAATTATGGGAATGGTACCCAAAATATTATTAATCCACATGCCAAGTCATTCCTTAGTTATGTGGAACGAATAGGATCCTTACACTTGCATACACTAAAACATTTGCTCTTGAAATAAGTACTATCAACTACTTATCATCAAGTATAGAAATTAGGCTGTACTATGGAGAACTGTTTCTTCTTTCTCATGGAATTGTAGATAGAAGGGAACATAGCATGAGCACCATAGCAAAAAATGTACAAACTAAGAGAAGTAGGCAATCCAGCCAAATTGAAGAGCCTACCCTTACCATGGATGCCGACACTCTTTGTCGTGCCAATGCAGAAAATGCATACGCTGATAATCAAAAAAGACAACACCCCACCAGTAGAAAACATATGATAAAACACTTAGGTCATCCAAACAAATAGAGGAAAAGATCATGATACCAGAAAGAACAAAAGCATGCCTCCCATCAACTGTTAAACCCCTAGTCTTCAAGGAAAATTTTGGTGACAACTTATGCAAGTTGTCTCCTTCCGTTATTAAAAGGCCCATGGCAACAAAGTAAAGCTCGAAACAGGTAAAAATAGAAGTTATAACTCACCCTTTGCGGCCAAAAGCATAGCCTGCTATGTCAATGTAGCTCGTGATCCTATCGGGATCCTTTTCCACACACTGCATTGTAGAAAGCGCAGTAAAGCAGGCTACAACTGTGTGAAAAATGATTTAAAAAAAAAAAACTGCAGAGTTCTGTTATAACAGAAAAGTGATGCTGTTAGGAAAGTTAATGGGGACGACATCGTTTTGCTTTACCCTTATTATTTCATTTTTCAGCAGTAAGGGTTAAAGTTGTCGAGCAGATATTTTTTCTTCTTAGTTGAATATGTCTTCATCTTGACTCCTTTCACAGGCAAGTAAGCAGAGCAGAAAAATCTAGTAAGTTGCTAAACTAGAATTAATCTCAGTGGTTGATTTTTTTGCAGTAGTTAGGAAGGTGTGGTGCAGATTTTTCTTTACAGCTGGATTTTTTTTTAACATGAGTAGATATTTTTTTTTTTTTGATTTTGGGTTGCTATTGTTGATATAAATAGTCATGTAAAGTTTCTTTTTGATAATGAAAAATTAGAAGTAGATAGACATAAAAAGGCTAGAGGACTGTAATTGCTTTCTTGGTGTTTGATTGAAATAAATTGAAGTTTTGAGGTTTATTCAGAAAACCTAGATCTGAATCTTTCCTATAATTTTTTTTAATTTGGTATTAGAGCTCTTTTGACAAGCGTCGATTGAAGATGGATCCTGAATCAGAGAAGTATGACAAAGTAGATTCAGCAAAGGAAGGTTGGAGCACTGGAGGTACTACAGTAGCACCAATGGCAGGTATTTCTGGACTAGTTATTCCTACTGTGAATCCAAAATTAACTGAGGATAATTACCGCTACTGGCGAGCTCAGATGTCAAATATGGTAGGATCTTTTGATTTAAAAGATCATTTGTTGGGAGTAGTGTCTTGCCCTAACTCATTTGTGTATGTGTTTGATGGAGATAACTATGAAAAAATTAAGAAGAGGAATCCAGAATACTTAGGATGGAAAAAACATGATAAAATCTTGACTATATGGCTGCTTGCATCTATTTCTAAGTGTATGTTTTCTTATGTGTCAAAGTGTTGTACTGCAAATGAAATATGGTTTATTCTACAAAATCATTTTGTTTCTGAGTCAAAAATTAGAATTACACAGTTGAAGATGACATTGCAGACTCTTAAGAAAGGAGACATGACTATAGGAGAATATGTAAGGAAGATGTAAGAAAATTTTTATGCTTAGTAGCTAGTGGAATATTTGTTAATGAATATGAGTTGATTAACTATGTTATAAATGGTTTAGGAGCTGAATATGATCCAGTTGTAGCTCAAATATTTGCTAAGATGGATTCTAAGTCTGAAGTGGTAAATTTGATGAAAGTGAAAAACTTGTTACAGAAGTTTGAACAAAGGCTAAGACATAGTTCTAGAAATGTGTTTGATATACAGCAGGAATGGCAAATTTGGCTAGAAATGTTGGAAGAAGTGAGGAAATGTTTTCTAGGTCCAGGGCTATAGCAAATAATATGAAGGCTTTTGGTGATGATAGATATGAATATAGGCCTCAATCACTTTCTAGAGGAAGAGGAAAGAATTTTGTGAAATGAAGAGTAGTATGTCAAGTTTGTGGAAAAATGGTCACACTGCATTAAAATATTATCATAGATTTGATATTACTTATTTAGGAGAACAACAGGAGAATGCAAACCAAGGAGCTAGAGGTTAAGGAAAGATGAATCAAGTTAATCATAAACCTGATACAGAATTAGAAGATCTCTATGATGAGGATGAAGAGGATAATGATAGTGGACAAGTTATTGAGAGAGTGAATGGATCAAAGTCAATAACTCAAAGGAACTCAAGAGGTTTCTTTACTAATGTGGTGAATCAAGAAGGATCAGAACAGGCATAGGGACTCATTGCTACATCTCAAGTGGTTAAGGATCTCAGCTGGTACATGGATTCTTAGGCTACAAATCATGTTGTGGCTAATACAAGTCAACTTGATCGCAAAAGACAATATAATGGGAAACAGCAGCTACAAGTTGGGAGTGGAGACTGCTTGCCAATTTCTCATACAGGTCAGGTGTCTTTACCTTCTTTTTGTGCAAATAAATCTGTTCTTCTGAAACATATTTTGTGTGTGCCTGACATTACAAAGAATTTGCTTAGTATATCAAAGTTGACAAGGGATAACAATGTGATAGTAGAATTTAGTGCTGATCAATGTTTAGTCAAAGATAGAGATACAAGAAATATTTTGCTTCAAGGGGTGTTGAAAGATAGCCTGTATCAACTACTTAATCAAACAAATAGCTTGAAACATGAGGCTGGTAATTCTGATCTAAATCAGTAACCAAATATGACTGTTTATCAGACAAATAAAACTAGTCCTGAGTTGTGGCATAAAAGGCTAGGGCATCCTAGCAAGAAGGTCTTAAAACAAGTGCTTAGTAAGTGTTCTGTTTCTGAAATTAAAATAGGTGAAGATTTTTTCTATACAGACTGTCAGTTTGGAAAGAATCATCAAAAGTCTTTTCCATGTTCTACTTCTAGAGCTTCAGATATTTTAGAATTGATTCATAGTGACTTATGGGGACCATCTCTAGTTGTATCTAAGGAGGGGTTTAAGTATTATGTGCACTTTATTGATGATTTTTCTAGATTTACCTAGATCTTTCCTCTCAAGCATAAATCAGAAGTTAGGGGTATATTTGAACAGTTTCATAAACTGGTAGAAGTATAGTTTGAAAGGAAAATAAAAACATTTCAATATGATTGGGGAAGAGAATATAGGAGTCTGACTTCTTATTTGAGTAAAAATGGGATTATTTTTAGACATCCATGTCCTCACACTCACCAACAAAATAGAAGAGCAGAAAAGAAGCATAGACACATTATAGAGACAGGGCTAGTTTTGTTATCACAAGCTGGAATACCACTTAATCAATGGTGGTTGTCGTTTCAGAGTGTTGTTTACCTCATAAATAGGTTACCTACTTCGGTGTTAGAAAATAAATCTCCTTATCAGGTGTTGTTTAATAAATCACCAGATTACAATATGCTGAGAGTATTTGGGAGTGCATGTTATCCATTTCTAAGGCCTTACAATAGACATAAAATTTCCTTCCACACTCAAAAGTGTGTATTTGTAGGTTACAACTTATCTCATAAAGGATACAAATGTCTTAATACCTCAGGTATTGTTTTCATAGCAACAAGTATGAGTTTTGATGAGTCCGATTTTCCATATAAAATAGATTCACAATTTAAAAGGTTACAATCAGTGGGAAGTCATAATAAAAAGGTGGATGCAATTACATTAGGGAGTATGTTTTTACCTGAGAGAAACTTAGAGACTGATTTTGAAGAAACTACTTCAGTAGAAGATGATACAGGAAAGAAATTTGGTGAAGAAAACAAATTAGAAGAAACTACAGAAAATTCAGAAGCCAGAGTTGATGAAAATTCTGAATTGAAGTCAAACAATGAAGAAATTTCAACTCAAATGTCTCATGAGTTAGTAGAAGAAGAGGTAGCACAGCCTGATGTAGTTGAAACTATGTCAATTCCAAGATCTAATTTAGAGCTAGAAGTGGTTTGACTTGTGGAAAAGCAATGTGTGTGTGCAAAATCTGATCAAACTATGCTGGTGGAGAAAGACAACCAATAATTACAAGGTCTAAGACAGGGTCTTTGCCAAAACCAAAAGTGTTTCTTGGGAATGTATATGAGACAGATTTGAAAGAACCTAGAAAAATAAAGGAAGCATTACCTAAACCACACTGGAAGGAGGCTATGAGAGTTGAATTTGAAGCACTTCAGAAGAACAAAACATGGGAGTTAGTGCCAATGTCAAGAGATGTAAGTGTAGTAGGGCATAAATGGGTGTATAAAACAAAGTTAAATGCTGATAGGACTTTGCAGAAATTCAAAGCCAGGTTAGTTGCAAAAGGTTTCCAGTAAAATCTAGGGATTGATTACTTGGAAACATTTAGTCCAGTGGTTAAGCATGTGACAGTGAGAATGATTTTGTCTTTAGCAGTGTCTTGTAATTGGGTCATTCAATAGATAGATGTGAATAATGCCTTTTTAAATGGGGAGTTAAAAAAAGTAGTGTATATGACACAACCACAAGGATTTGTAGATCTTGAGAAGCCTGATTATGTATGCAAATTAGTCAAGGCCTTATATGGCTTAAAACAAGCTCTTAGAGCTTGGTATGAAAAGTTGAAGGATGTTTTGATAGAGAAAGGATTTACCAATACAATGTCTGATACAAGTCTGTTTGTGTTGAAAAATGAAGAGGTGACAGTGTATGTTTTAGTATATGTTGATGACATACTTTGATAGGAACAAGTGTTGAGTATATAAACAAGTTGGTGAATGAATTAAATGAAAAGTTCTCACTAAAAAAGTTGGGTAACCTGAACTATTTTCTGGGAATGGAAGCAATTAGGTTAGATAAAGGGTTGCATTTGAGTCAAACAAAGTATTTTACTGATTTGTTGATAAAAAACTAAAATGTTTGAAGCGCATCCTTGTGTAACTCCCTTAGCTGTTGGTGTGAAGTTGTATAATGGAGATAGTGAAGAGTTTGATGACCCTACTTTGTATAGAAGCACAGTAGGGGCTTTGCAATATTTAACCTTAACTAGGCCTGATTTAGCTTATGCAGTAAATAAGCTAAGTCAATTTCTAAAATCACCAACTCAACTGCAATGGCAATCATATAAGAGAGTATTAAGATATATAAAGGGAACACTGGATTATGGTTTAATGTTTAGAGCAGCAAATGTATTTCAACTAGAGGCATATGTGGATGCAAATTGGGTAGGAAATGTTACAGACAGGAAGTCCACCAGTGGATTCTGCATTTATTTTGGAAATAATCTTGTGCAATGGGGATCAAGAAAGTAGAAAGTAGTAGCTCTTTCAACAATAAAGGCTGAATACAAGGCTCTGAGTCAAGTAGCAACTGAGGTGGTTTGGATGAATAGCTTGTTGTCTGAGCTGAAAATAACCTGTGTAAGTAAAGCTATGGTGTGGTGTGATAATCAGGGAGCAGGATTGTTAGCCTCAAATTCTGTGTTACATAGTAAAACAAAACATATAGATATAGATGTCCACTATATCAGAGAACAAGTGGCAACAAATGTGATATCAGTACAATATGTGCCAACAGAATATCAAGTGGCTGATATATTTACAAAGTCATTGTCAGCAGCTAGATTTATGATGTTGAGGAATAAACTGAAGTTAAGTGTAAAAAAGTCAGTGGTTAAAGAAGAAAATTTTGAGGAGGAGTAGTTGTGGTTCAAAAGTGATATGAGTTTGAGTGTTTCCTTTTAGCCTAAAGTTAAATGATCAACTTTAGGGAGGAGTTTTTTTTTTTTTTTTTTTTTTTTTTGTGGCTGCTGAAATCATTCTTCTTATCAAGCATTAAACTAAGAAAGTTTATGCTTAAGGGAGGATGTGAAGAATGATTTAAAAAAAAAAAAAAACTACAGAGTTCTGTTATAACAGTTAAAGTTAATGGGGACAACGTCGTTTGGCTGTTAAGAAAGTTAATGGGGACAACGTCATTTTGCTTTACCCTTATTATTTCATTTTTCA
The DNA here is from genome assembly GCA_026122585.1 of Anacardium occidentale. Taxonomy (NCBI): domain Eukaryota; kingdom Viridiplantae; phylum Streptophyta; class Magnoliopsida; order Sapindales; family Anacardiaceae; genus Anacardium; species Anacardium occidentale. The sequence goes on along the minus strand of JAJEJH010000639.1, from coordinate 53,108 downwards.
GCAGCAAGGGTTAAAGTTGTCGAGCAGATATTTTTTCTTCTCAGCTGAATATGTCTTCATCTTGACTCCTTTCACAGGCAAGTAAGCAGAGCAGAAAAATCTAGCAAATTGTTGAACTAGAATTAATTTCAATGCTTGATTTTTTTGCAGCAGTTAGGAAGGTGTGGTGCATATTTTTCTTTACAGCTGGATTTTTTTTTAACATGAGTAGATATTTTTTTTTTTATTTTGGGTTGCTGTTGTTGATATAAATAGTCATGTAAAGTTTCTTTTTGATAATGAAAAATTTGAAGTAGACAGACATAAAAAGGCTAGAGGACTGTAATTGTTTTCTTAGTGTTTGATTGAAATAAAATTGAAGTTTTGAGATTTATACAGAAAACCTAGATCTGAATCTTTCCTGTAATTTTTTTTAATTAACTGCAATTAACAGAAGAACAATCAAGCTTAACCAGACTCCTGATGAGAGGGCAAATGGGACTGATAATATGCCAATACCTGAAGAACAAAACACGTAAAAATGTAACATAAGTTCATTTTTTTTATATAACATTCTGAGGGAAAAATCAGTAAAAGAGTACCTGAAAGTGCATTTATGCCATTAATGCATGTCTTGAGAAAACTGGCTTCTCTCTTCTCATCAGTGGCCATATATTTTTTTATTTTCTCACTCAATGAAGGAGAGTCTTAGCTTAAATATACAAAGATTGCGAGACAAGCAAGGAGCTAAAAGAGACTGCACTTCCTTCTCTCTTGTAACAGACTTTACTAATTCTCTGAGACAGTCATGAAAAATATTATAAATCGAGATCCAGTGACTTTCTTAATATATTTAGTGTCATGTAATGATCTTAGTGATCATATTTATCACATTTTTTAATTTTTATCATTTCTTATTATATCAATTAACCTTCAACTTATTATCAATAATCAATTCTTGTGTAATTATAATTTATCTACTTTTGACTTTGTATTACGTTCCATTGTTAAAAGGGTAAATACAAATACAAATACAAATACACGTTAAACTTTGTACTAGTGTTACGCTCATTATTATAGTATAATAATGGTTAATATCAGGAATATCAGAGCAAAGCCATTGGCAGTCAAAATGCGGAGGCTGAGGTTTATTTTTTTTAACACTGTTTTAATCGGAGGTGTACTGATTAGCTTTTTCCGTTGAGTACTGAAGCACAGCTTTGTAGAAGTTATGGTGTCGGTTGGTGTGAACATTGGTTTTATTCAAAACATCTAGAACAGTTTGTGCAACTTGCCTTTGAGTAATCGAAAAGCTCTTTCCTCTCAGCTCACCATAAACGATGATTTTAGATTCTAGTTGCACCCACACGTGTTAAGTTTTCTTCATTCATGTTGATAGCATGTTAATACTTCAATGGCTGCGATGATTCCTGACTTGTATCAATTTTTGCTTTTATATTCTTGAAAACTCAACAAATTGATGATGCAAGGCTACTCCATTTACATAAGAAAATCAGATGCAATTTTTCACAAATTTCTTTCTATTATTTCTCTTTAAAATTTCTCTACTTGTTAATGTTGGTGCACATGTTTTAGAAGATCATTGAGTAAGGTTGGTTTCTTGTAATTGCCCCTTTATTACGATGAAAGATTATGCCAAAATGAAGTCTGTTAAACAAACTAGTACTGATAATCTGGTTCCTAGCTTTAATTTTTGAAGCTATATTTAGTTATGTCTCAAAATGTGGTACAACCACTGGAGTTTGGATAAGTCTCCAGAATTACTTCTTTTTTTAGAGTAAAAAATTCTCATTTAAAAAAGGAATAGATTACCTGGTTGCTAGTAGTCAATCGATTAATGAGTATGAGTTACTTTTACATCCTTGATGGCTTAGGACCTCAGTATTATGCAACAATAATGTACGTACTATCTAGAGTAGGTGTTGATAATGAGAGCATGAGTTTAGTTGAGGCTAATCCTTACTTCATAAGTATTAACAGAGGCAAAACCGGAGCGTACGATATAGTTTTGACATTCAAAGTGGTACAACAAATTTAACCACTATCCATGCAAGTTTGTATTTGAAATTTTAAAAAATATATTTTTATCTAAAATTTGTTAGTAGTTGAAAACTTAAAGGATATTTCATCGATTTTCTTTTAAGATATGTACACAAAATAAAAATACATGAATGATAGAATAATATTTATATGATAACATTTCATTTTTGAGGTGTGAAATTTAGGAGTAATATTGTTAAAAGAAAATGACAAACTCCAGGGTTTTCATCATTTCATCTGAATGGATGAGAAAAAAACTTCAAAGGGCAACAAAGACCATCAACCAGAAAGCATAGCATTAATAATAAGAAATTGATTGATACTGCTGATGGATCTGGTGATACTGCTGGTGACTCTGGTGTGGCCATTGCAGTGACCCAACATTTCTCGAAATTCGTCTTCAAGTTTTGAAAACAAACAATAAGGAAAGCAGGTCACGTGTTACCAAGGTTTGCGTGCGACCAATTGACAAATTTAAAATGAAATGTTTTTTTCAATAATGAAGGGAAGAGAGACGCAAAGAATAAGTCATCTTCAAAACTGACTTGCCAGAAACGCAAAATTCATGTAGCTAGTAAGCTGTGCCTATGCGATCAATTGAAGACCCATTCTCCATTCACAAAACCCAACGTCTTTCCAACTTGAATGATCAATCATTGAAAACCAAATTGATGCCTTGAATGTGACCTGGCTGCCTGTGATGAATGTTCATATATCAATATAATATCATGGGGCATTTTTTGATATATATAACTATTAACTTCTTTGAATAAGACTTAATATAAATAAATTCATACTGTTTTGACATAAAAAGTGGCCAACCGGTATTTGTGAATTTGATACAGCTGAAATAAAATTATATTTTTGTGAAACTTTGTGAAATATTTATTGTCTAAATTTTAGTTTAGAAAATAAAAAGAACTGATTTTTCCTAAGTTGCATATAAAAATATGTGAATTACATTGTGTATACTTGTTTTATATAAATTGGAAAATGGTTTTCTAAGTTGTGGTGATGAAGATTGATTCTAAATATATATCATCGTTATATCTTTTCAACTTGTTCATATATATGGATGGGTTAGATCTTCTAAAATCAAGTTGATCGACATGTGACCCTGCCCTATATCCAATTAAATTAATGAATATTGATATATCTAACTATCTTTACTTTGAATAATACAAAATATATTATTTAATCTCATTTATAATTTATAATTGATTTGGCATAAACAGTAGAGGAACCACGACTATGAATTTATTGTTGATCACATAATATTCAGAATTTCAATACATGTCATGGCTTTATATTAATCATCAATTAATTATTTGTGGCAGTTGTTTTTTATATGGCATATTAACTTTCAATCAACAATAGTTTTAAAATATTATATAAATTTCTAGGGACTCGGGTGGTCACTATGTCCACCACTGGAGAAAAATGGAGCAACACTTATTTTAATTAATATTCGTATAAATTATATAACAATAATAGAGTTACATTATTTTAATATACAAAAATCCACGTTTTTTTTTTTTTTTTGGTAATTACAAAAATTCACGTTTAATCATATGCATATATGTGATTCTAGAAAAGGGTGTATCTGCCGATCACCAATTACAACATTTATAGTAATCAGTATCCCGGATCCACTTCGTATGGTATAATGGTATGCGCCTATATATATTTATTGAGCTCCAGCCCTCCGATTCATGCACAGAGTTGACAACCTTCATAATTGGGTCTGTATTCTTCTTTATCCTTTATCTCCGTTCCAAATGGGTAGGCTAAATTTGGATCCTGAACTTCTAAATAACTCAGTACCATTCATTAACCCCCTTGATCCTGAGGAATTGAGAAGGCAAGGTCACATGATCGTAGACTTCATTGCTGATTATTACAAAAATGTTGAGAAACAGCCAGTTCGAAGCCAAGTTGAACCGGGTTATCTCAGCAAACGCTTGCCGAAATCTGCACCAAATAATCCTGAACCTATTGAGAAAATCCTCCAGGATGTCCAGGAACATATTGTCCCTGGACTAACACATTGGCAAAGTCCTAATTATTTTGCATACTTCCCTTCTAGTGGCAGTGTCGCTGGGATCATCGGAGAAATGATTAGCACAGGCTTTAATGTTGTAGGATTTAATTGGATGTCATCACCCGCAGCAACTGAGCTGGAAAATATTGTTATGGATTGGTTTGGAGAAATGCTGAAGCTTCCTAGATCTTTCCTTTTCTCTGGAAATGGCGGGGGTGTTATACAAGGAACTACTTGTGAAGCCATTTTATGCACATTATCTGCTGCAAGAGATCAGATTCTCAACAAGATTGGCAGAGAAAACATTACAAAGCTTGTTGTTTATGGTTCGGATCAAACTCATAGTGCTCTCCAAAAAGCTGCTCAAATCGGCGGCATTGATCCCAAGAACTTCCGGGCTATTAAGACATTGAAATCATCTTCATTTGGTCTATCCCCGGACTCCCTGCAGTTGACAGTTGAATCAGATGTAGAAGCCGGGCTGATCCCTCTTTTTCTATGTGCCACAGTTGGAACGACTGGAACAAACGCCGTTGATCCAGTCGGTCCCCTATGTAAGATTGCTAAAAGATATGGAATATGGGTTCATATTGATGCTGCATATGCCGGAAGTTCCTGTATCTGCCAAGAGTTTCGCCATTTCCTGGATGGTATTGAAGATGCGGACTCCTTCAGCCTCAATGCACACAAATGGTTCTTCACTACTCTAGATTGTTGTTGCCTTTGGGTGAAGAATCCAGGCGCTCTCATCAAATCGCTGTCCACATATCCGGGGTATTTGAGGAACTGGGCTAGTGACTCGAAGCAAGTGGTGGATTATAAAGATTGGCAAATAACTCTAAGCCGAAGATTTAGGGCCATGAAACTATGGTTTGTTCTTAGAAGCTATGGAGTGACCAATCTCAGGAATTTCCTTCGAAACCATGTGAAAATGGCAAAGCTCTTTGAAGAGCTGGTGGGAAGTGATAAACGGTTTGAGGTTGTTGTTCCAAGAAATTTTGCTATGGTTTGCTTTCGGGGATTGCCATCAACTTTGGATAAAGCAAGTGAAGATAGTGAGATGGAACGAGTAAATAAATTTAATAGTGAATTGTTGGAATCTATAAATGGATCTGGCAAATTATTCATGACTCATGCCATAGTTGAGGGAATCTTTGTGATAAGGTTCGCTATCGGTGCTACTTTGACAGAGGAACGACATGTGGTGGCGGCTTGGAAGGTGGTGCAACAACATCTTGAAGCCAACCCTAAAAGAATGTAGACCAAAAGGCAAATTATACTATGCCTCTGGCTGTGGTGGAAATTTCCCAATTTGGATTGGCATCGAAATTCAGAGTAAGATTGCTCTAAGCACGTGAGTGCTTTTTATGTTACGTCTTGAAGAAATTGTTGAACTAAGGGCACTCTGATTTTATTTTTGTCTTTATTTTTATTTTTAATATATGTTAAACTTTCTTTCTAAAATATTATGTAAGATTATTCAATGTAATAAATGAAAAAAAGAATATGCTTGAAATGTTTTAAATATTGTGGATAATCACTAAACCCCCCTTGATTTAGCCAAATCCAGAAATACCCCTCCCCTCAGGTATAAATAACCGTACAAAACCTCTCTGTGTTTATAATTAATTTTTCATTAGTTTTAACTAAAGAGACGCCGGACAGTCCATCCAACCTCCCCTTGATTGTAAGTTTATGACTCCCATGTTTAGGACCTCTCGACTGTAAGTTTATGGATTATGTCTATAAGATAAAATTTTCTTCGTTTTGTTTTGGGTCCCCTTGATTTTTGCTAAAGATTTTATATATTTGACAAATTTTAATTATTTTACTAAAGGTAAATTCCTTAAACCAAAACACTTACAATACTCTATCTTATTCATATGTTTCTTCTAAATAATTTTATACTCAAACAATATCGTATGTTTTATTATCTCTATCCAATTTATAATTATAATCATTTATAAATAGTTTTAGCTTTCAATCTTCGGTATCAATCTTAGACTATCTCTTTTCAATTTCTATTTTTAAAAAATTTATAATTTGGTTGTGGATAAAATTATAAATTTAGGTTTAATAGAAATAGTAGATTTTTCCTTCGTTATATATATTTATTGTCTATTTAATTGGTGAGTTTTTCTTGTAGTTTTTATTTTTGGCACATTATTGATTTATGAATTAGAGTTGAATAATTTTACTGAAAAATTGTATGAATATATTGAATTATTGTCATAGGAGTTGCCAAAATATTGTAAGCATATGAGTATAATACTGAGGTCTATTAGTAAAAACAACGGGTATACTTTTACTTTTTTCGATTATAATTAATATTTGTTTAATTGATTTTCCAACTACAAAAAAAATTATGAAGGGGTTATAAAATATATAGATAAAACAACGATATCAATTGTATGTTAATTCTTTCTATTTTCGGATTGTGTAAATGGGAAAAACAAAGAGACTGTCTTTCATAATGTCAAAGTATATATACATACACACACATGTATGTAATAGCTTCTATGGGGTTTAATAATTATTAGCATGATCATTGGTGCGTAAAATATGTCACATGAGAAATTTAAAATTATTGAAAAAAAAAATATTAAACTTGGACAAATGATATATTTTAAGTGAATATAACTCGTTGAAATGTCTTGATGAATTTTTTTATAAGAAATAGAAAAGCTATAAAAACCTTATTTATAAGAGAACTATAGGTCATATATGTAGATAAGACAAGTACATTGGATATGACTATGCCAAAATATGTTTTCCAATAAATATAATCCAATTAAATGGTTATACTTGAATAATGCGAAAATAGTTTATTTGAATGCATTTGATAAGCGTAAATGGATTCATCTTTTAGAATTTTATCGATATGATTTTTTTTTTTATAATTACTCTAACAAAACTTAAATGTCAATTTGAGAACTTTTTTATTGACATATGCTTGGACAAAAAAAATTTAGTATTGAGAATTGACCGTCTTGTTGAAAAGATTGTTGCTGCAAAAAACATACTATCTATCTCTTGATATTTTTATTAGTCAGTATTATTAATCTGATCAATTACTATAATAGTAGTTGATAAGTTTTCGATGAATGTTATCAAAAGTTCATTACATAATAGATTTGCAAGTATTAAAATGAAATCACCATGAAATGATTTCTAAAAATGAAAAATAGAAGATAATTATTGATATATATCCAAACTCGAATCCAAGTACAATTTTAGAAACATCATCACCTATTCATGCCTTAATGGCTCCCAGGTGCCTCTCAAACCTATTGAAGCCTTTTCAAACCCATAATGCAAGAAAAACGAGTTTATTCAACTTCAGTCAAGGTATTCGAATAGAATTTCAAACCATCTAGCACAATTTTTCCCGAAGCCTTCGAATCATACTCGAGCTCAGTAACAATAAAAGAAATGGCACATCAAGGAGTGTGAATTTATCAAATGGCTTCATACGAAGCCAAGGAAAAAAACAAAACTCAATTCAGATGTGAATCAGGGGGAAGCAAGCAAAGAAAGAAAGGTCGCAAGAAGACCCATGTTGTGCACACAAGTAGCAACACTCAACACAAGCAAGTATGCAGGCTTGCGTGCATTACGCGCACTTGTGCACAGTGCATGTACTCCTACACGCAGGATGCTTATGCCACTGCATAATACTGCAACACGTGCATTCTGCGGCAAATTTCCCATTTTTCAGCCTTTCAAACCAATTTGCATGCTTTTGATTTCATAAATTTTTCAATGCTCCAATCTTGATGTTTTTGGATTTCTAATGATTTTCATCACGAATTCGTATGCCAATGACTTTTTGGATCGAATTCAAACATTCAGTTCGAAAATTTGAATCTAAGACAACTTAATCTAGGGAAAAATACAAACTTGCAAATTGTGACATTTTTAAATATGTTTATATTTAATTGTACATTGTATTTACATTTATGATACTTATTTAATTTTTATTTTAATGTTTTCTTTTATTTAACTTGAAATGTATTTATATTAACAAGGGTTAGCTTGTTTTAACCATAGTTGTAACATGCCTACAAAAGGCAACATTTTCATTGTAAAAGAAGCTTTTTGATGAAATGAAATATTGAACAAGGCTTGTGCTTTTTCTTTGAATTCCATGATGCTTTAGTGGCTCATGTGAATGCTTATTTTCCTTTATCCAAATTTCCATTGCAAGAAGAAATTTGGTGGTGGAGTTCATCATTTATCCTTGGTTCATCCTCAAATTAGTGAAGTAATCCTTTATGTTTAAGGTTTTACAATCTTGCAAATAATTTCCAAGTAAGTTAGTATAATTTGTGTTGTGACTTGAACTTCATTTTCCTACCTTTCTTTGGTTATTGTTTGATGATCTTGGGAGGTTGATTGTGGAGATTTGAGCTTGCATTTAGCTGAAGTTGCAGTAGATAGAATTTAGGATGAATGTGGCATGGATTGTGCATGAAATTGCATGGTTTTAGGGCTTGTTTTGGTGCTGAAATTTTGAAGTGATCTTTATGAAATTTTCAACACTAAAAATACAAGAAAAAGGTTGTGATTATTGATCAATTATTGTAATGTACTTGTGATAACTTGTTGAGTTTTATAATATTATTATTTACTTATAAATATTTTTATTTTATATTTATTTATCTTTTAGAGATGATAAATGTTTTTTCTTTCGTATAAATATTTTAATCAACCCCTAAAAAAATTCATGGATTTGTTACTGCTTACCACATTCCCAACTTCAAAAATAGCCAAATATCAACAATCTAAACAGTTGTCCTCCCACCAATAGACACCATGTTGGAAAATTTAAGTTTTGATAATGAATTGAATTGACTAAATTATGTATTCAAAGTATCGTAGTCAATCTGGGCTGATTCATAAGCAATTGAAGAAACGTACAATGAATGATTTCCACAACCCAAATGCCTTTGATTACACTGCCTCTATAATTTGTAAGCTATGTGTTCTATGTATGTTTTTTTTTTTTTTCTTTTTTGCAAGGGAGTAGCTAGATACGTATTCTGATAATTTACCTTAAACTACAATAGTTATAGGACGTTATATATGTCCTAATTACCGCCAACTACTCCTAATTGTTATCATCTAAACTTGAGTTAGTTGATGTATCTCACTAACAACTTGCACTTAGGAGTTTATTACTATTCATCTTTTAGGAATAAATAGTTGCTTTAACAAAAAAAAAAAAAAGTTAGTCTCATGATACCCTAGACTTATCTAATGTTAATGTATGCCTTGGAAACCAATTGTGTTGTTGGTTTTGGCATATTTGATTTTGTATAATGTAGTTAACAAAAGAAAGTGTTCTTTTGTTCATATGTGTAAATTTTTGAAATATAAGGTACAAGTATAAATTGTCTAGATCTTACACACCCCTCTTCAGAAAAATTCTATTATAAAAAAGTCCCTTACATATATGATGTTAAATTGATAATGATCTCACATGATATGCGTATAGGGATCAACAATTAGGGAACTGTCTTTCGGATGTGACAGTATATGATGTATAACATGATTTATTTATTAAAAGTCAAAATGACTCATCTTTTGATCGTACTTATGTATGAAGTGATCTTTAGACCTGAGATATCATAATCGAATCTAATATAGATGCATATAATTTATAAGGTGTATAAACACAAGATTAATCATGTCATGTGTCATAAATCGAATTGGTCATGTATTGGTCATAATTGGAGACGAGTGACAATCAAGATAGGATACATCAGCTTGAAACTATTGGTGATAAGTTTCTCTTTGGTTAGAATAATTAAGTTTTGAGTTCCCAACACTACAACGGGAAGGGTTTTTAGAGACGTTTATTAGGGTTTTTACCGGTATTTTAAAATATCGTAATTAAATGTTACCGATGTTCACTGAAAAATCGATAATTCAAGTGTCGATAAAGGTTTTAACGCCGATAAAAATCTAAAGAAATGTCATTATAAGTCTGACTTATAACAGTGTTTTTTAAGGCTTTTACTCGAGTTTTAAAACATTGGTAAAAGCCCTATTGCCGCTAGCCTTTTTTTCCCGCTCCTTTTAACGTGCTTGGTACTAGCAATTCGGGAGACCTATGGCAACGTTTTTCAAGGTTTTAGTGGTGTTTTTAATTTTTTCCACCATAACCTATACCAGAATTTTTTAAAATTCTGGCATTTTTTAAAATTGCGGCATTCTTCCCTAGTTTATAACAGCGTTTTTGCCGCAACATTTCTCTTTACACTTTTTACTTTCTATTAATTATATTTCAATCCAAAAAAGGCCTTGTCAAAGGCTAGCAAAATGGAATATATCAACTGATGCCATGTAAGGAGGTATACATAATGTGGCCACTTGAGAAATCCTTTCCTAGGAATTCTCCAAACCAAACCAAATGTCCAATATTACCAGATGTTGTAGTAAAAAGGTATGTATAAATTTTATGATTGGGAACTACTTGAATAACATGCATACAAATGGTAATACTCTAATAATAGCTTAAAGCTTAAAACACCAACTTACTTTTTCAGCATTAAGACAATTATACATGTTAACAACTTGTTTAAGAAAAATAAGGAAGTTAAATTGATTCAAAATGAAAAAACAACATAACAACCATTAGAAATTTGCTTCTGACAAAGTGTGTTACTAAACTTCTCCAACAAGATTTCATGAGAACAAGCGACTAATTAAGTTGGATAAAACCGCATTGATTCCAAACAAAAAATAAACCAAACACACACCCACAAACTAATTCTTCAATTTTGCATTAATAATTCAATATGTCAAATATATTTTCTAGGCTCTACATAGCTTGCATCTATCATTATGCATTCATAAACCATAATCTTCATTCAAGATGTATAAACCAACTTAACAATATCATGTTTTATTATACAATAATTTCAACACTTCATAAACACATACAAACCAGCCCTTCAATCGACTAGATTTCATCAATATGCATTTTAATAGATGAAAAACATTTAACATGATCTCATATGGATGCAAATACAAACTTACTAGTTTTCATTTGAAAAGTGATGACTACTTGATGGATGGGATACCTATGACACACAAATGAACAAAACATATATATTAATTTTGAATTAATTACTTTATTTAAAGAAATTTATTATATGAACATATTCTACAAACGTTACCTCTCCACTATGTTGTCGGTCATTTTCAGATGATGGTATGCCTAACGATGCATAAATCCTGAAAAACTGAGATATAAATCTTAGACAATTGAGATCTAACTGCATTCATATTATTACTACAATCTTCTCGTAATGTTTCAGTTGCTTCTCTAATTCTCTTATTCTTTTGATAACATCATTATTCATATATGAAGGGCTACCTGAGTAGTGAGATGATGATGTCGATACCCTATACATGCTAAGAGTGGGGCCTAATTTTAATCCATGCACCCAACCATGTCTTTCTGGTCCCATCACTTGAGCATATGCATTATTCTCCATCTCAGAAAAACTCGCATTTGATTCTTGGATAGAACTCTGTAACTTATTATTCTTCTCTTGGATGAGTTCCTAAATCCAGTATAAAAAACAATGTCTTATTAATTTCATTCATCATAAAAACAAATAAAGTTACACAAACTAAACTTACAATTGTATGTGCAGAGTCCTTATCAATTGGTCTTTCATCTTTACGAGTCTAATGGGTTGCTATGAACACCTTGGCTTGCGATGGCTACTCTCCATTTGATGTATGTTCCTCATATTTAAAAAGATACATTTATTATATGAACATATCATAGAGTTAACAAAGGCAAATCAACTAACCATTTCATCCATTAGTCATACAATACTCTTTGTTCCTCTAGTATATGGCATTATTTGAATAGAACGAGTCCTTCTATTTGCTCCACTACATCTTTGAGACAAAGCAAATGGTCAAGAAAAAGCAAAAATTAGTTATTACCTAATTGGTCAAGAAAAAGCAAAAATTATTATACCTTCCACTGTTTTGAATGCCACTGTGTAATGAGTATCATCTACTGATCTTTTGGAATTCAATCTGATTTGTTGTTGATAAAATCATCAATATTGGGATATTTTTCATGGTACTATGATTTCAGATCATACTAATAATCTTTCCATTTCTTACCCAGAGACTATAACATTTATTTGTCCCTTTCTATAAGATATGTAAACCTTGCTTGAAAAATAAATTTGCCATTAAATTGTGTTTTTTGCCCCATGACAAGTAATACAACAATTTAGATTTATAATAAATGCAATCTTACCTTAACGATTCCAAGGATCCCTTCTTTCTCTAATAGTGGAATTTGCCTCCAAAATGGTATATTTAAATGGCGCAATTGACAGTTTCATGTTAAAGTTCCCAAAAAACTGGCCAGCATGCAGGCTTCAAGTTCAAATCGTTAAATTACACAATAACCTTCTCACCTGTGTGCATATTCCAAACGTCCGTCATCGAAGTTGGTCCTCATTCTCTTTTTCCTGGTTCATGACCTATAACACAGAAAATGAAAAATAATATATCATAATCTTAATTGATAATAAAATTTAATAAATTTCAATAATATGTTATCCTTTACCAATTGCGGCTAGCGTGCTCTCTTGGTCTTGATTAGATGCTTCAGTGCTTTGAGAGGATTGTCTAATGCACACCGTTTGTAAATTTCTCTTCCTCGACATTTTCAAGCTTTAATATGCTAGAAAAACTACCTGGTTATTCATAAATTCATATGCAAATATATGTAATAAATAAATATATATAAAGGTTACAACATCTAGATGAAAAAATCAATAACATATCTAATATATTCAATTATAAGTCACAATAATTACATATTTTTAGTTTGACCTTAATTGACACCATCATCGTCGTCATCTTATATTTGTTGGTTGGTAAGCATATCAATAAAAATGTCGTCTATATCACTCCTAACTAAAAGAAAATCATCATTTTCTGTCTCCATCTAACTTTTTGAATAGAGAATAATCGAACTATCATCAACTCTATTCATGTCAACATCTCTATCAAAAGCAATATTTTTGAATTCAAAAGTATTTCTAACGCTTATTGGCAAAAGAACAAACGATTATTGATGTCTTCGATCTTGGACAAAGATAAGTTGGTGAGCCTGAGATGCAAACATAAAAGGTTTATCAAGTATATGATCGCTAATGTGAATTAGATGAGCAAAACTTATTAATGTAAATCTTTGTGCGTCATGTGTTATCTCTCTACCATGAGTAATATCAACCCAGTCACATATGAGTAACACAATCTTAAATTCATTATAATAGTTGAGCTCAATAATATCAGTCAATCTATCATAGTAAGCCACATCACCTAACACTGTCTTGAATCACTAGTACTTGCATAACTTTAGGTTTTTGCAACCACCAGAACTCCATAATTTTAAGTACTCATGCCTTTTTCATATTCCTTTGTTTGAAATCTATACTCATTATACAGATCAAAAGTGTTAAACCTCTTTGTTATATAGCTTGGACTATACGTAAGGGCTCTGATTTCAGTAGCGAGATGCTCATCATCACCTATATCCAAATCCTCCACCTAAAAGCAACATAAATAACTCATTTTTAATGTCTTGTAACAAATATATATATAAATAGTTATATACATATATATATATATATATATATATATATATATATATATATATATATATATATGTATATATATATATATATATATATATATATATCAATGATGTAAAACTCTATTTAACTTTTCCTTGAACCATTCATGAAAGGATTTGCTATGCAAGCAAATTGACCTTATATTGAGTTAGACGCCGTATGATGAAGTATTTTGATAACTCCAAATATTTTTGCATTTTATGAACATATACATTAAATACCATCCCAAAGTGATGTAGATATATATATATATATATATATATATATATATATATATGGATATGTTCGTCAAAGAAAACTTACTCTCTACACCTCTAGACTATATATAAATCACAGTTGAAGAGGACATAACGTTATGCTTGTACCCATATATTTTCATCCATCATGAAACCCTACACACTTCTAGACAGTTGTCCAATATTGGGAAATAAGATTGATGTGGACCTATTTTCAGTAATAGGGCGCTTTTTACTCTGACTTCATTTGTCATGATCTTGGTATCGAGTGCAAAATGCCAAACATTCTGAAGCAAGGTATACTTCAGCTATCAAACCCTTTGGACATGTTTGACTATGGATAGTTAATTTTAAAGTGCCTAATGACCTAATAAATGACAAAGTGTTAGATTATTTGCCTGAAGAGACTATGAAGTATATTTATTTTCGGTTTTTACCTTTTGATTGGATACATCCATCAGTAATGCACTATACCGACAAGCTTAGCTTCTACGGCCAAATTAACAACCAAATGCACCATAATTGTGAAAAATATGAGTGGAAAATTTTTTTCCAACATAATCTTCCTTTCAAGTTGCTCAAGATTATGAATCCAAAGAGACTTAACACATAAAGCCCAAAAAAAGTTTGATAGTTCAATCAAAGTTGAACTTACTTTTACAAGCAACGTACCTCGTAACGTAAGAAGAAGAAGTTGTTGTATTAAAACATGACAATCATAAGTTTTTAAACCAGATAATTATTGCTATTTACAAACACATCGTGACATGTTTGAGGCATAACCATTTGGAAATTTTACATTTTCCAACACTTCATAAAAAATTTTCTTCTCATGTGATGTCATCGTATAGCATACCAGAGGCAAATAAGTTCTTTCTGAATCCCGTTGTTGAGGCCATAACTCTTTTCTAATATTCATCTCTTACAAGTCACAATGAGCATAAATATAATTTTTTTGACTTTTATCAATATTGAGAATTGTATTCACTACATTGTCACAGACATTTTTCTCTATGTGCATCATATCAAGGTTATGTCTTCTTAAGTGTGATTGCTAATAAGGTAATAAAAAAAAAAAAAGTATTTTTTTCCATGTTTTTGGTTTGACCCATGTAACTTCTTTATGAATCTTTTCATAGCTAATTTGATATCTTTACATTGATCCAAGATGGCGAACTGAGATGGTAAAATTGGACTCGCTCTTAATTCAGTTATCCCATCAAATGATTTTGTATCAAATCGAAATTTATGAGTAATGTCCAAAGACCGTCGATGCCCCATAAAATAGAACTTTTTATCATTCTTTATAAGCCTAGAGTTTATCTCTATATTACAACAAGGACATGTAAAACAACTATGAGTGTTTCACCTAGATAGATTGCCATAAGCTGGGAAATCATTTATGGTCTACATAATTATTGCATGCAATTGGAAATTTTCTTTTGATGAAGCATCAAAAGTTTACACAATCTTTCAAGTCCTCTGTCAATGGTTGTAAGTAAACATCAATATCATTACCAAGCCTAGAAAAACCTGGAATTAACAATGAGAGTATGCAGAATTGTTGTTTCAGGCACAACCATGGTAGTAAATTGTAAGGAAGTAAAATAACCGGCTATATGTTGTAAGTACTTTGTATAATACTAAACGAATTGAAACCATCACTCGCTAAACCCAACCTAATGTTACATGGTTCTTGACAAAATGTAGGGTAATACGAGTCAAAGATTTTCCATACTTCTGAGTTAGTCGGATGTCTCATAATTCCATCCTTAATTCAGTGTTTGTCATGTCATCAACTCTAAAGTCTTTGGGGACATGAATAACTTTGGATGTCTTGGCTTGATAGGAAAATAACATAACACTTTCGACGAAATTTTTTTTTTCTTGACCAAATTCAAATTTCCTATACCACTACATGAACCAATCTCAGAATTTTTTCAACAAGACATCCCACAAATTGAGCATACATTCTTAGAAGCCTTTTGTTTCCAAAATAACATATAATCATTAGAACAAACAACAATTTTAACATACTTAAGTCCTAAGGCATCAGTAATCTTTTTGGTTTCATGAAAATAATTCGATAGTGTCTCACTCTTTGAAAAAGCATCTATCAAAAGCTTAATTAAATCATTAACCAATTCATTAGACCAACCATAACAACATTTTAAATTATAGAGATGCAAAATCAAGGACAATTTAGTAAAATTTTCACACCCTGGATATAATTCTTTCTTAGTATCTTCCACTAATTTCTTCCAACGCGGTATTGTCAATATTAGGCTCTATTGCATCTCTGCTATGTATACATGTATCCACATATTGTCCAAATATCCTGAAAACATCATGTAACAAGTTTTTCAGTTCATTATCTGTAGTCATTTCTTTTTGTACTAGGACATCTGGGGTAACCCTTGTGAAATCATAGATTCACCATGACAATACCAAGTCGTGTACCTAACCATAAAACCATGAACCATTAAATGGCCATATAGTTTTATCTGATTTCTGTAGTAGTAATTGACACACTTTTTACAAGGACATAGAAACTTATCAGTACTTGATTTACCTCGAAATACAAAATCAAAGAAGCTATTCAACCCCTTTAAAAATTCTATAGCAACTATATCAAAACTCATTCATCTCCTACACTTGTGAGTATCCATAACAACGTAGTAATAAATAATTAAACAGTTATAATTATACCTAATAAAAAAAATGAAATCAATCCTACCATATAACTTTTATTAATTATATTGAAATCCAAATGTTCATCCGTTAATTAAAATAATAAAATAATCTGTTAACTAAAATTTGTAAAAAATTAAAATATAAAATATTTTTAAAAAGTATAAAATATTTAAACAAAAAGTTATATTAAAAATAAATTTAAAAATTTAAAATTAAGAAAATAATATTTATCATCAGGAAGAAAAACAACAATACACTTTATTAAAATGTTAATAAAATTAAATGAAAAATATTTGACGAATGGGTATTTAAATTTTTCAAAATTTGGCAGATATTCATTTGTGTTTGAGTTAAGTCAAAACATTAATTATTTAATTTAATCAATAATATTAACATAATAAGCATATTTTACTCATCCAATGTAATATAACAAAATACAAATTAATATAAATATATAAGATAAGCTAAAGTGAAATTTTTTTTAAAATGTGAATCTTTTTTATTTCCAATCTAAGATAAGTTAAAGTAAATATATAAACATATCATTTTCAAAAATTCAATAATAAAATATGAATTTTTTTTATTTCCAATTTTAGAGTTATCAGTAATAAAATGTGAATACCTACAATATTTAAATCATTCACAATTGTCTACTTAAGATATATTAATTATTTATTTCAATCAAGAATATTAACCTAATAAGCTGATTTTACTCACGCAATATAATTTAAAAAATACAGATTAATATAAATATGTAACATAAAATAAAGTGAATTTTTTTTAAAATGTAAATTTTTTTTATTTCTAATCTAAAAGTTTCCATAATTTGCTTGATATAAGGATTAATTTAAATATAAATATATAACAAATTACTCATGCAAGAATATTAGGATTTTAATAATTTCCTAAATTTCAATTTAACACTTCAACAACATATATGAACCTGTTCTTCAATCAATTGGATTTCAATAACTTGCTTAATATAAGGATTAAACACTTAATATATAATAAAAATTTAATATTTCTTCACAAATAAAATCCAAAGTTTTAAGTAAACTTACTAGTTTTAGAGCAAAATAGGAGTCTAGCTGAAGAATGGAACAAGTTTTAGGCACCAAACGAAGAAGAAACGACCAAAATTCATCGAAAAAAGGCACTAAACAAATGAAAACAATAAAACCCAGTGAGAGAGAGCAGTCTGCAACAGCTGGAAGAAAATGGGAAGAAAAAGAGGAGCGCGTGAATTTTAGGTTTAATTAGGGTTTTACTAGCATTTTTAAGTAACCTTTACCAGCATTTTAAAAACGTCAATAAAAACCTTAGGAATATGCGACTTTTTAGGCAGCGTTTGGAAAAAAGGTCTCTAAACTTTAGTGACATTTCTGGAAAATGCCACTGAAAATCCCTTTTGCGGCATATTACTTCTTTGATGAATTAAACGTCGGTGTTGAATACTAAAACCCATTTCTCTTATAGTGCAAATTGTAGGACTCACTATTGTATATACCACTGTTACTGGTTCCTGTGCTTATTTATTTACTTAATAATAATAATAATGTACTGGAAAGTTGGTATACACAGTAGGAATCCTATGAGAAAGCTGCTGCTAATATTAAAACACATGCATGCGGAAAGCTGAAAAGAATTTTACAACATAATAGTGGGCTGAAAAGAAATTCATGTATATATATATATATATATATATATATATATATATATATACACATATTGTATCTAAATACGTGCATTTGTACAAAACAATCTGACCAGGCCATCTAAAACTAGCTGGAGCCTCCCCTCTTCAACCATGGTCCACCCAAACCTCGCCAACAACAATTGACATACATGCAAGAAAGGAAGGAAGGAAATAAGTGCGTGATAAATCACCCAGTAAGCATTTCCTACTTTTCTCAACCTAAACAAGTCACCAAGCTAATTACATACCTTAACTGGTTATGTTTTTCATTACTTATTACTCTACATATATCTCGTTTCATGCTATGGAATGTCATGTCATGGTATAAAGCCATGCTGAAATATGTTATAGACTCTTGGGCCAACTTTCTGAAAATCATTGCTGATACTCTATGTATCTAAAAATACATGTTATGCCAATCAGGCTGATGAACACAGAAATTCGACATCTCAGTCATATGGGCTGAACCAAACTAGTGAAATGCTAGTAAACTGAAGTATACCATATCAGTCCCTAGACCAAAAAGCTGAAAATAAACAAATCTAACCGCAGTTAGAAAATTGAAATCCCACAGATGTCCTCTCGAGTTTACCCTTACTACTAACCCGAATATCAAGCTCTGAATGTCGAAAAACTAATGCATGTGGATCCTTTGATCCCTTTTCTGAAAATACTTTGGCATATTATGCTATGGTATGCTCATAATGCGCCATTCTCTCTTATTTTATCTTATTATAATGCTTTACGACTGTTAGAATAGGTTCCCTATGCTTAATGATTCATTTTAATTCATTTTTCTCAAGCTCTACTTAAGCACGGGTGTGTATGCTAGGACGCACAATCGTGTATAAAGATATATAGGTTGTGTGTCAATCGTACAACCCGATTGTGCTAGGTTCTAGAATGTCTACTCTATCTCTCTTTTAATACAAGCCCACGGCTATAACCCTTAAGCACACGATCGTGCTCACGGCGTGCATCTGCTAAGATGTTGCCTACCGTATCTAACACACGGGGGCAATTGAGTTGTAACTCTCTGTCTTTGAGCCCTTCTAAATGGTTTCTTGGCTAGCATCAGTCTCTTGCCTCTGTCTTCAGTCTTCTCAACTGATCTAGTCATCATACCTATCCTCTGCAAGTCTACATTTAATCTGAGTGCTCTCTTCAATATATTACTGAATCTTTAAAGAGGATCTACTCCTGTCATGACATCCTTGGCTATGGTAGGATGTAACCCATGTATGAAATTATGTAGTCTACCCATCTCAGTCCTGGCTAGACTGGGAACAAACCTCACCAAAACATTAAATCTTGTGGCATACTTTTTAACTGTACTCGACCCTTGAGCCAAATCAATAAACTCTTTGGCCTTAGTATATAACATCTTTGTGCTTCTATACTTTGCATCAAATAGCAATCGAATCTCTGCCCATGTCAGCTGGTCTTCATTGATTGAGGTCTTGGCTAAGTTCCACCAAACTTTACTGTCACCTCACAGCATAAATATTGTATATCTAACTTTTTCCCTTTTCTGATAAAGTGAAGAGTCTCCACAGACTTTGCCTATTGTTCTGCCACTGTTGGATCTTTTGACCCGCTAAATTTTGAAGGCTGGAATGACTCTAGCAGATTATTGATGGGATGTAACTTGTCTGAAGTGCTTGTGCCTGTTGTCTATATACTAATACTCTGACTTGGATCTCTGTAAACTGTTAAAAATTAGAATCGATCTCTAACTGGCTTTGGTTGTCTTATTTTTGGCATCTAATAGGCTTCGTATATGAGCGATTCAACTCTAGTTGGTTCATGATCATGATTCACCCCAGTTGAATGAAGACTTTCTCTTGATACATCTTTTATCATTTCTCTCAATTCTTCTGGTTGAATAAACACATGAGAGGAGCTCTAAGATCGTCGTTTATCACTTACACTTATAGGTCGGATGAAAGAACTACTTCCTTTTTCATATATATATATATATATATATATATATCTAGGGACATACTCTCCTCTATCTATAACATCACAAGCAAACAAGGGTTAGGATCACATAAACAACAGAAAAGAGACAATACCTTACTTATGTTGTGAGGAGGGTTTGGACTCTAGCTGTCGGGGAGTACACACTAGCTCCACACTCTTAAAATATGCGAGTAATGTATGTAAAATCATGAATTTAGAAAAAATGGTTCAGAGATCTACTTTGACACCAACAACGTAGAACCTGTTATCGTATATACCATTGTTACTGGTTCATGTGCTTATGTATTTACTTAATAATAATAATATACTGGAAAGTTGGTATGCACAGTAGGAATCTTACGAAAAAGCTGCTGCTAATATTAAAACATATGCATACGGAAGGCTGAAAAATATTTTATAACATAATAGTAGGCTTAAAAGAAATTCAAATATATATATATATACATTGTATCTAAATACATGTATTTGTACAAAACAATCCCGCCAGGCTATCTAAAACCAGTTAGAGCCTCATTCCTTTAACAGTGGTTCGTTCGAACCTAGCCAGTAACAACCGACATACCTACAAGAAAGGAATGAAGGAAATGAGTGAATAATAAATCACCTAGTAAGCATTTCCTACTTTCCGCAACCCAGACAAGCCACCAAGCCAACCACATACCTTAGTTGGTTATGTTTTCCATTACTTATTACTCTACATATATCTCGTTTCATGCTATGGAATGTCATGTCATGGTATAAAGCCATATTGAAATATGCTATGGACCCTTGGGCCAACTTTTTGAAAATCATTACTAATACTCTATGTATCCGAAGATATCTGTTATGCTAATTAGACTGATAAACACAAGAATTTGGTATCTCGGTCATGTGGGCTGAACTAAACTAACGAAATACCAATAAGCTGAAATATACCATACCAGTCCTTAGACTAGTAAGCTAAAAATAAATCAATATGACTACAATCAGAAAGCTGAAATCCCACAAATGCCCTCTCGAGTTCACCCTCACTACTAACCCAGATATCGGGCTTTGAATGCTAAAAAACTAATACATGTGGATCCCTTAAATCCTTTTTTGAAAATACATTAGCCTGCGATGCTATGGTATGCTCATAATGTACTATTTTCTCTTATTTTATCTTATTATAATGTTTTACGACTATTAGAATAGGTTTTTCATGCTTAATGATTCATTTTAATTCATTTTTCTAAATTTCTGCTTAAGCACTAGCGTGCATACTGGGACGCATGGTCGTGCATGAAGATGTACGAGTTGTGTGCCAATCGTGTAGCCCAGTCATGCTAGGTTCTGGAATGTCTGCTCTATTTCTCTTTTAATACAAGCACACAACTGTGACCCTTAAGCACACGGTCGTTCCTCCTTAAATTTCAATCGTGCATAAATTATGCACACATGTGTGACCTTGCAATTATAGGGGCATATGGGTGTGCATCTGCGGGTGTATGAGCGTGCGTCTGTGGGCACACAGGTATGCGTCTACAGGCGAACGGGCTTGCATCTTGCTCTGTTTGGGCAAATTCATGCCTGAAGCTTGCAAAACCCCTTCCAGGGCTTAACAAATCTACAATTAGCCCAATTCATACATTTCTAGCACTTTAAACAACATATAAACACTTACCAATTTCATTAATAACATAACACATCATAATCAAGCATCTAAAACACCATTTAAACACATAAACACACACATACTTATCAAGCATGTCTATGGGCAGGAATTATCATCATAATTACTTCATCCTCATCACAACAACATATGATTAAAGCATATAAATCACAAAGCATGCTAGAAACACAGACATACCTCATCAACCATCAAACTCATGCTAGGAAACTCAAGGAAAAGGCAAGCAAATACTTACCTCTTGCCATAGTTGTTCTGTTTCTCTTACTAGCTAAATCCTTACTCTCTTATTGGATTAGGAGCTTTTTGTTGTTGAATCAAACCTTTAAGATTGGGATTCTCTGAAAATAAGATGAAACATAGATAAAAATGGATAAGGACAAGTGAGAAAGGTTTTAAACTCATTATCTCTCTTCTCCAACAAGCATGCACGGTCATGCACAAGGAAAAATGAAGAAACTTCATTCCCGTGCTTTGCATGAAAGAAACCTCCTAGGGAGAATCATGTACAGGCTACACTAGCTCTAGAAACTTACTATCTCACTTCTAAACTCCTTTAACTCCAAATCTATTACTAATTCTTACATCTAACCCCAAAATCTAGCTTAAAAGGCATTTCTAATCTTGGGATGCTACACAAATAAATGTCAACACATCAAAATAAAAATCTCTAGCCAAAGTATATTAATAGTCACACGATGATTAGTTCATAGTGATGTCTTCCATATATTGTAATCAATGATTCACTAAATGATTGAGATAAGGGTTTCTTATTGAACCATAAACCCTCACTCTATCAAGATACGATGATGTAAGAATTTTACCTATATGGTATATACAATTAAAGATTTGGTTCAATGGAGTAATGTTACATATAGTTTTAAAACTTAACCATAATATCCTAACAAGTGTAATAGTTTGTATGAGTATAGTATGGCCAAGTGTAGATATCAAACATATAAGACTTGGACTAATGTGTAAACTTATTGACTCTTATGTTATCCAAATTATCAAATTCAAATGACATTTAATTTAACTAATTACTAATTAACTAAGTCTAAAATAACTGAAGGTTAAATGCAACACAGGAATAATAAGGAATCACTTAAATAAGAAAACACTAAGGTTAAGGCTTCATCAGGTTAATAACTCAGTTATCAACTTCTCATATTCAAATTAAAGTTCATATATTTATGGTTGAATTCACTCAAGTATTAATGACAGCTCTTGTGCGACACTGACCTATCTTTGTCTCTAACCTATTGACTCTTTGTCTTTGCTAGCATAACATAAGATGCACTAAGTTCAGGAATTCATAGGACTATACAAAATGTGTGACCTCTTCGATGTGTCACTAAAAATTTGTTAGTTATAATGGTTCCAAATTCAAATTCTACTGCTCAATTACTAATTCAACTTGCAAACCAAAGTGAATGGTGATCAACTATTTGATAATAGCATACTTTGAAGCACAGTTACAATTTACTTAATCATATGAAATTAAACAATGAATAGAATACATTAACACTTGAATATCATAACAAGACTACATCTTTGCCTTAGATGGAAGGAATTAGTTCATGCTAATATTATAATTTGCAATCATTATTCAGCAACAACATTAATAACTTTATAGGAAAAAACCCGTTTGAAGTCCCTATCTTGATGTGTTATAGAATTGTTTTTCAAATTATCTTTAAATCTTGAACAATTGCATGATCAAATCTTGTTGTGGTCTCCTTTCACACTCTCCCCCTTTAGGATATGCTTTTTGAGTCTCTAATGTTTTTCCAAGATGTTTAAGTACAAAAATTTGTTGTTGAAGCTTCAATTACATTTTTATACTCTTTCTTAAATTGAACAAACTCTAGCTTAATAATAGATCACGTGCCTTTCATCATCGTAACCCTACTTTCCTTCACCACAATAGTAGGGTACTAAGTCAAAGCTTCCCATGCATTCTCTTTGATCATCATGGCTATAGCTTTGCCTTGAAATATCATCATGACTATTACATTACAAGTGAATTGATCATTATGACCATGGTACATATTGTGGCTATAACTCTCTACCTAATTCATTCACTTTGATTTTTGTGACCATAGATTTTTCCTGATTCCTTAGTCGTGAAGGAATACATATTGTGTCAAATCTTGTAAATATATGTTTCTTTAGGAATTTGACTACCTGTAGACACCCTATTTTGGACCTAACAGGGTCATCCCCGGATGTTGACTTAGAATTTTTGAGATGTTAAGCCGAGGATAAATGAGTTAAAAAAAATGTTTATTTTATGTTATTTTAAAAAAAAAATGTGTGTATTTTATTTTTATTACAAAAGAAAAAAGAAAAAACCCAAGCCCATGCAGCCAGCCCAAGGTAAAATGGAGAAAGAAAAAAAAAAAAAAAAAGGAGAAAGCCCCATGCGCAGCCCAGGCCTGAGGCCCAAGGCCTGGCCTGCAGCGCGCTCGTGTCTTACACGCGCGCGCTGAGTTGCTGCATGTCTGCAGCCGTCTGCACGCAGCCCTCTCTCTCTCCCTTCCTGGCCAGCGCGCCGCACGCTGACTGTGCGTGCGCATGGCTTCTTTTTTTCTTGGGCAGGCTGTCAGCAATTTAATTTTAGATTCGCCCAAGTACTATAAAAGCATGCATTCATTAGAGGGAAAAAGGGCGCAGGGGGGGGGGAGGGGAGGGGTGGGGTGTGGCGGCGCGGAAAAGAAAAAAAGGAGGGGGGATTGGCAGAAGACTTTCAGAGAGAAAAAAAATTGGGAAGATTTTTGGGGGGAGATTTTTGAGGGGGATTTTTGGAGAGGATAGGGCTGAGGAGAAAAATTTTAGAAAAGGGGGGAAAAGAAAAAAAAAGAGGGGGGGATGGGTCAGAAAAACTTTCGGAGACGGCTGAGAGGAAAAAGACAGAGAGAAAAGGGAACACAAAAAAAACAATGAAAAATTTTGTGAATCAAATTAGTATATTTAGAAACCAATCGGGGTGCTCACCGTTTTCAGCTCAATACTGAAAAATTTTGAATCAACGATTTTTCAAGTATGTCCCTGAGGGGAATTCTTATGAATAAAATTTTTATTTATTTATTCAGTATATAAATTTTAATTTTTATATCTTATACTTATATTTATTTTGTTTTTTATTTTATATAATCTGAATCTAATTTGATTTTGCATATTTGAATTTTTATTTTTTTTTTGTGTCTTGCTTTTCTTTATTATGTATTATGTATTTTCTTGTATATATATATATGTATATATGTGTGTGTGTATATATATATATATATATATGTGTGTGTGTGTGTGTGTGTGTGTGGGATTACAACATACTGCATATACGCGTAAAAGTAAACCTCATGTCTTGTATGTATTTATATGTGTTATGTACCCATGTCAAACATGTGAAGCTGTTATTGTGATCATTATAAGATAATATGAGATTTTGGGATCCTGGGTTCAAATTGCGGAAAATAGATTTGTTGTTTTTTTTTATATATGCATTTGCATGTGTTGTACATATAAAATTTTGCATCCATATGGAATGAAGGGCGGAAGGTTGAAATCTGTTGGGCGTCTGGGTACGAGTCGCGGCTGGGGGGTGGAATTTTCTTATTTTACTTATTGTGCATGTGTGTGTATATGTTATTGGGTTTCTGGTTGGGCTGCATGTTGTCTATTCTCTTGGGTCTGTATATCTCCTTGGGTGGGGTGCTCTTACTTGGACCAAAGTTTTTATTATTATTATTATTATTATTTTCATTTCATAATTATAATTTGTCCTAACAAAATTTTATTTTGCAGGGTTTGTTTATTTATTTTATTAGATTAATTAATTAATTTGTTTTTGTAGGATTTATTTATTTATTGGATTAACTAACAAAATTATTTTGCAGGATTTATTTCTTTATTTTAGGCTTGTTTAGGATTAGAGAAAATGTATAGGGGGTGTATGAAAAAATGGTTGTAATTTTTAATTTCTATTTTCTTTTTTGTATTTTATTATATTAGTGGATGAATGTAATTTATTGTATATATATGATTATTAATAATGTATCGTGTGATAATCTAGAACTTAATTAAACTCAGTAATGCGTTTAACGAACGAATCACAAAAGTGGAGGCTGGCTTTCACGCCGAGCGGCATGGGTGCCTAACACCTTCCTATCGTCGTACTTGACTCTCCGAACCCAACCTATTGGGCAGGTGAGAGGTAGTTGGGTCCTTTACAAGGGATCCATAAATCGTTCATCCTCACCGATGTATACTTTCCTGGGGTTACTTTCGGGTGGCGACCCCATAGACTCTGTAACGGATCACAAGTCTGTTATACGCTCCTCTTGACAATGTTTAGGGTGGTTAAATAAGAGTGGCAAGTCTGTCCTGGCATGGCGCGACAAAAACCGACACCACACTACCACTTTAGCATCATTGGTTTTAAAGGCTTTAGCCTTCATCCACTTAGAAGTTCATGGCTAACATGAACTTAAGAATAGACCAATAAAATCTATACCCCACGCATCAAATAACTCGCAGTCCAGTATGTTGTTCATAGGCATCTCATGTTTTTTTATCTATAGTCCTCATTCATTGGCACTTATCATAAGATGCTATATAAACCTATGCATCTTTAAACAATGTACTCTAATAAAATACCTTTGAGGCTATCTTGATTTGCCTAAAATGGCCACCTACTTCTTTATCATGGTAATGGTTTCGAATGCCAACCATATCTTTTTTAGGTATTCATCTTCTAATAATTTGATCTATATATATTTTAAACAGAAATGATTTTTTCCACAAGAAATGTTTAGAATCAAATAAGAATTTTTTTCTATTGATTTGAATTAAGATCAGGAGGAAAAATACCTATTACCAAGTAGTTGGCAATTTTGGCATAACATGGAAGTGGGCCACTAAGGATAGCATAAAGTTGTTCAACTTGGAACTCCTCTCTTTATCTTGGGCTTATAGGTTAGGGTCTTTTATTCAAGGCAAATGATCAGGCACTATGTTTTCTACCCTTTTCTTATTTTAATTTTTAAGTTGAACTCTTGTAATAATACAATCTACCTTAACAATCTAGGTTTAGCATCTTTGTTAGCAAAGAGACATTTAAGGGCAGAATGGTTTATGTACACTATCACTTTGGTCAGGTAAGGTATGAATGGAGTTTATCAAAAGTAAACACTATTGTTAGATATTCATTTTTTATGATAGCATAATTTTTTTAGGTTTCGTTTAGGGTTTGATTAGCATAGTCTATTAGTTTGAACACTTTATCTTTTTTTTGGCTTGAGACTGCACCTATGACTATATTGTTAGTGTCACGTATGAGTTCAAATAGGAGACTCCAATCAGGTGCCACCATGATAGGTTTTGTTATCTTAGAAAAATCCTTGATAAAATGTCTGTAAAATCCAACATGTCCTAGAAAGCTCTTTATAACCTTTATTGATATGCATAGAGGGAGTTTTTCAATAACTTCCATCTTTGCACGATTAACTCCTAGGTCCTCCTTTGAGATTTTGTGGCCAAGAACTATTCCTTTTTGTACCATAAAATGACACTTCTTCTAATTCAAGACAAGGTTAGTGTCCTCACATATCTTTAAAACCAAATCAAGATGATTTATGCATGAATCAAATGAGGAACCAAAAACAGAGAAATCATCCATAAAAAATTTTAAAAATTTCTCTACCATGTCATGAAAGATAGCTATTATGCTTCTTTTAAAAGTGATTGGTATGTTGCATAAACTAAAAGGTATTCTCTTAAATGCAAATGTGCCATATAAATATATAAATGTGGTCTTTTCTTAGTTCTCAAGAGTTATAGCTATTTGATTATAACTGAATATCCATATAGGAAGCAATAGAACTCATAGCCTACAAGTTTATTTAGCATTTAATTAATGAACAATAAAGGGAAATAGTCTTCCTTAGCAGTATTATTTAATTTTCTATAATCTATGCATACTTTCCACCCTATGACTGTCTTAGTGGAAATTAATTCATTATTAACATTTTTTACAACAATCATGCTACCTTTATTGGATACCACTTGTATTGGGCTTACCCATAAACTTTCAAAAATTAGGTATACAATACTTGTATCGAGTAATTTTATAACCTCTTTCTTGATGACTTCTTGCATCATTGAATTTATTCTCCTTTAGGGTTGAACTGTGGGCCTTTAGCTTTCCTCTATCAGAATTTTTTGCTTGACAATTGAAGGGCTAATACCTTGAATGTCAACTATTATCTAGTCAAATGCCTTTTCATACTCCTTTAACACCCTTAGCAACTTTTCATCCATGAGACCTATGAAAGATATAGTCATAGGTAAGTATGAAAAACCCTTTAAAAATACATATTTTTAAATGAGAAGGTAAAGGTTTCAGTTCAAGGGTTAGTGGTTCTTTAATTGGTGGCTTCGATGGATTAATGGCTAGTTTGTCTAGTGCTTTAAATCTTGGCTACATATTTTTCTTATATGGTATATTTACTGCCAAGTATGTTATTGTTTCTGTCAAACGTTCTTTCTCTTGTTTATCTTGAAAATATTCAAAAGACAAACTATCAAGTGTATTAATTCTATAACAAGTGTGGTAATCTATAAGGTGTTTCATAACTTTAAAAATATTAAATGTTACTTGTTCATCTACTACCTAAGGATTAATCTCCCTAATTGTATATTAATCGAAGCTTTCCCTATGGCTGAAAAGGGGTTTCATAAAATTAAGGGTATATTTGTGTCTTATTCCATGTCTAATATAAGGAAGTCCATAAGGAGTATAAATTTATCAAATTTTACTAACAGGTTCTCCATATTCCCTCTAGGGTATTTTATAGATCTATCAGCCAACTATAAAGAAAGTGTAATGGATTATGGTTCTTTTAGTCTCAATCTTTTGAAAATGGATAAAGGTATTAGATTTATGTCAGCCATTAAGTCACATAATACATTTGAGAAAGATATTGAGCCTATAGTACAAGGGATAGAGAAACTCCCTAGATCCTTAAGCTTTAGAGGTTGTTTGCTTTGTAATATGGTAGAGCATTCCTCTTTAAGCTTGACTATTTCATGCTCCTTTAATTTCCTTTTATTTGACAAAATGTTTTAGAGAAACTTTACAAAACTTGACATTTGGAATAGGGCATTTACAAATAGAATTTTGACATGGAGCTTTTTGAATATGTCCAAAAAAATTGTAAATTGCTTGTTTAGTTGCCTTTTTTTTTTTTTTTTTTTTTTTTTTGTTTACAAAAGGAAAAGAAGGCTTGATCTCTATATGCCTTAGTTCCACTTCCTTTTTACTGAGTTCTTTTGATTATATTTCATGTGTCTTTTCTTCTTTAGGACCCTTCAATTCTTTGCGATTCTTAATTGATATAGCATTTACATGTTTTTTAGGGTTTGACTTCGTATCATTTGATAATGTTTCTTTTGTTCTTCCAATAACTATTTTTACCACTTAACACACTTGTACCTCTAAATTTCTAATAGATGCTTCTTGGTTCTGGAATTTGGTTTTAGCACTATTTATAAACTTAGTTATGAGCTCCTCTAGATTAGACTTCTTTTATTAAGGTTGAAATCTTGGCAATGGTGGCTTAACTAGTTTTGACTACTCCGCAAGAGATTTGGATGATTACACCACCCAGGATTATATGTATTAGAATATGGGTTATTTTTTTAAGGCTTGTGAAAATTTCCTATATAATTAGTATTTTCAAATGAATCCAACAATAGGTTACCTACCTGGTAATTGATACTTGCATGACCCCTTCCATGTAAATCATAAACCATATTTTTTACTTGTATGATCACCATGGTGCCCATCTTCTTGTTCAATACTTCTATATGAGTGGCTAAGGCATTGAACAACTTCATCCTATGTACTCCTATAACTCTCCTTAATATTCTATCATTTTGCCAATGATGACTGTTGGAAGCCATTTCATCAAGCAACTCAAATGTTTATTCTAATGTTTTTCTTATAAAGTTGCTTCTTGTAGCTATATCAACCAAGGTATGATTAATAGACATTAAACCACTACAAGTTTAAACCTAAAACCATACAAGTAAGTCATGGTGTTGGCATTTACAGAGTAGTTATTTGTATCTTCCCTATGCTTCATATAATGATTCCATATCAAATTGCATGAAAGTAGTTATGTCATTACACAGTTTGGCTATCTTTGATGAAGGGAAAAAGTTGGCTAGACATCTTTGTACTATCTTATCCTAAGTAGTGATTAATCCCACTGGTAATGAGTTTAACTAACTTTTCACTTTATCTCTTAGTGATAAAAGGAATAATCTCAGTCTAATGGCATCATTTGTTATCCTATTCCGCTTGAATATATCATAGGCCTCCAAAAAATTGGCAATATATGGGTTCAAATCATTACTAGGTAATCCATTAAACTGAATAGGCATATGAATCATTTGGATGATATCCATTTTTGGCCTAAATTTATTTGCTTGGATTGTTAGTCTTTTAATGCTTAAAGCAGTTTCTTTAACTACAAGAGTTACATAATCGATCAATGATTATTGATTTATTACTTGGTTTATGTAGGGCCCGCCACCACGAGTAACCCTACTGCTGAATAATACTGGAGAGCTTTTATTAATGATCTGAAAACTCGGGTACCCGCGACGGGAATCCTACGAAAATAAAATAAAACTATTTCTGCTATACATTTTGAATACACATGCGGAAGCTGAACTAAAATACATCGATTGAAACATACATTGTCTTTCTGTACAATGGGCCCAATGGCCTTTATCACATATATACATATCGTTTCTGTACATCGAAATACATAAAACATTTACAAAACGACCACACAGGTCCAAAACTGATATATATACATACTGAGATCGTGGTGTGGGCCCTCTCCGTCAGCCTCGATCCAACCGCTCCTCGGAAATAGCACAAACACCTGAAAAGGATGGAAAAAGAAGGGGATGAGTGATAAAGATCACCCAGTAAGCACTCTTTACTTCCCTCAACCCAAGCAAGCACAAACAATCACAAACATACCTAGCCTCGGCCCTATTCATACATCTATACGTTTGCTGGAATCTGAAACTACTTTACTGATTATCATTCATTCACTGATATCATTATTATTCATGTCATGATGTGTATGTCATGTCATGCTATTGAAAATACTGTGGATGCATGCATCTAAATAACTGAATATCTCTATCTGTATGTACCTGAAAGTACCTGCTATACTGATCAGACTTAGTGAACATAGAGATTCGACATCCTGATCATGTGGGCTGAACAGTCTAGCTACTGGCTAGAAAGCTGAATAATAACTGCTGGATGATCTGACTGGTGTCAGAAGGTTGAAACTGAAATACTGCTGAACATTCTGACTGGTGTCAGAAAGCTGAATCCCACAGATGCCCCCTTGAGTTCACCCATACACTTATCCGTACATCGGGTTCTGAATGCTGAAACTATTAAATTCAGATCCCTTGATCCTTTATGAAGCTACATGTCATGCTATGGTATGCATATGCAACTTTACTAACTGAATTCATGCTTATCTGATGCTTATCTGAAACATTTAGCCATTATTATGAATTCGCATGCTTAATTACATCAATTTTATGCTTTAATTAAATAAATTCTGAAAACTGCTGCTGCACGGGTGTGTGGGCAAGGCACACGGGCGTGCATGGCTTCACACACGGCTATGCATGTCATGGACACACGGGCGTGTGTCTGGCTTTTCTGCCCATGCACACAGCATGCACACGGGCGTGTGTTCTGGAAAACAAAGGCACACGGCCGTGCCATGCAGGCACACGGTCGTGTGTCTTGTTCTTCAACAACAACACCGCTTGGAAATACATGAAATTCTCATCCATTTCTCAATCAATCACCAATTCACTTCAAATGCACATTCCTAACACTTCATATAACACAATTAAAGTAGCAAATGCAACATGCATCAATCACCCATCATTCCACCATGAAAGCTTCTTCTTTCTCTCACTAAAACACACACACAAACACATGCATGCTTCAAGGGTGGAAATTCATCATCAAAATCAACATGCAATGGCATATACACATTCCCAACATACATCAACATACAACTAACTCATCCAAGCATCAAAATTCACAAAACAAGCTGGGAAATCGCAAGGAAAAGTAAGCGAGCACTTACCTCGCGCCATTGCCTCTGAAAGCTATCTTTCAAACTAATCTCTTTGCTCTCTAGCTTGATCGAGAGCTACTTGCTGCTGGATTTCCTCTCTAAGGTTGGGAGGAACTGAAATGGAAGAGAGAACTTGGCTAAAATGAAAATGGGTGAGAAAAGAAATAAACTTTCTCTCGGCTCACTTATATACTATGTCGTGCACGGGCGTGCATCAAAGGTGAACGGGCGTGCACAAGGGAAAATGAGTATTTCTCATTTCTCGCACATTCGTATGATCGAATCATTCCAAAAAGATTCATACGAAAGCCACACAGGCTCCGAAAACTTACTAACTCACCCCTAAACTTATCTAAACTCTCAATCTATGTCTGGATTCCGTTTCTAACCTCAAAACTCTTTCCCTAAGGGCTTTCTGAATCTAGGATGCTACAGTTTACCTTCTCTAAAGTTGGAGGTACTATTCGTTAATCATCTACCATCGTACTTCACTGTCTAATCAAATGATGTAAGCTCCTCTCAATCTCTATATCAAAAGGCTCAGTTGTTAGTACGAGCCATGTAATAGGAAAAAAATCAACAAGGTAAACAAGATCAAGGAGCATTGTAAAATAAAATAAAAAAATGAAATAGTAGGAAAAATAAATGTCTAGAGTAAAATTAAAAGTAATAGATAATAATATTATCTAAGACGTAATCCTTGACAACAACACCAAAAACTTGATATGCTAATTTTAGCCCTAACTTCCTAGCAAGTGTGCTAGATCCAAGTAATAAATGGAAAATACTTTAAGTTGTCACATCTACGAGATTATATAAGCAAGTATTAAAACAATACTATTTTTAACTTTATTTAAACAAACGAATCCATATTGAAAATATATCTATAGCTAAAATGAGAATGAAAACCAAGAAATGAATAACTGAGCATAATCAATTCAACAAAATGAAAAATATACGAAGAGATATTAAGACTTCAAGTTCACTAGTCCACTTCAAAATAAACTCTTTATATAATTGAAGATGTTATATTATTTATGTGACAACAAAACTTTTTAATTTAATCAATATTCTTTCTTAGGTAATATTAATTTTATTTCACACTCTAATAACTTTGATATCTCTATAGAGATTTAATTACAAAAAAATGAAATAATGCTTTATCGAATCCATTAGCTTTTAACACAAGTCTATTGTGCCTATAACTATTAGATGTATCAATTCTTGTACTTCTATATTCAATTGATCCATGATTTATATTCTCATAACTTGTATGCAATATCACTCCTTAGTCTTAATCACACGATAGAAATACTATTAAAAGTTATTCAAGTTTCTAATAGGCATTAAGTTCAGAACACAAACTCATCATGAAATAAATGCTCTTCAATCTTAATTTAGAAAGACTACAGATTCATAAATTAGCTAAAGTTTTAGCAAAGAAGAGACATTGAGTATAAAGATAA
This sequence comes from Anacardium occidentale, assembly GCA_026122585.1. Taxonomy (NCBI): domain Eukaryota; kingdom Viridiplantae; phylum Streptophyta; class Magnoliopsida; order Sapindales; family Anacardiaceae; genus Anacardium; species Anacardium occidentale. The sequence goes on along the minus strand of JAJEJH010000639.1, from coordinate 19,431 downwards.
AACCATATGGAATCCTTGAATTTCTATTGAATTCTCCTTGAAATCTTCTCAAAATTACAATTGCTAAGGTTAAATTCAATTGAGTCTTGAAACGATATGAATAATAGCTCAAAAGAATGTGAAAACTCGCTCTAAGAATTTAGGACTTCCTGCCATAGGTCATTGTAAACTGCTATTTAAATATAATATTATACTAATAACAAGCCTATAGTGGGAATCATTGTAGTAAAAACTGCTATTAAATTAAAAACTTTTATGCGAAAGCTACAAATATAAAACACTAATAATAATAATAATAATAAAATATACTATTCATACAGTATATATATTAACAATACAATACACACATGTACGTGAGTCAAACTATACAAAAGCATGTGAGCCACTAACATACTATCTGCTGCCAAACTGTATCTTAAAGATTACAGCCTTCTCAGCTCCAGCTCAATCATAAGAATCACTGACCTACAAGAAAGAAATAAGGAAAATGGATGAGTGATAAAATCATTCAACAAGCGTTTCTTATCTTTAAAATAAGTAAGTTTCAAGTTTAGTCTCATTCGTGACTTGTCACCTTATAACTATTTTAGTTTCTCTTTTCTATAAAATCTTGTATTTTTGTAGTAGTCTTTATCTTTATCTGTTTTATTTTTCATGGAATGCTATTTATTCTAGATATGTATGAATAAAGTTTGAGTAATGTTTATAATACATCATATATATATGGTAGTATTACAAATTTCTTCACATAGGAAGGGACCCAAAGCCCAACAGAGCGAACGACCGAAGACTAATAACACATGCCCTTCTTGTTGATTGGTTACTAAGTTAGAATTAAGTGGGGAGATAAGTTTGTGCGTTGTTAAGTTAACATCTCTTGGGCGGGGCTATTGAGCTGTTATTATTTGGTGCCTGCCATTGCTGGTAAGGTTGTGTTTGCTGACAAGAGTATTTTATTTTTGCAACCAATGGGGTGTAGCTATGAATTTGGTTTCATGTACGTTGATTTCTAGACTTGATACGAATTATTGTGGTGGTGGTGGTGTTTGAAGCTTAAGATGAGTGCTTGAAAATGAAGGTGTTACTGATTGAGATTTAAGATAGTGGTAATGGGCATTTGATGATGATTGTCATTTCATCGCATTGTGCGTAGCGTTGAGAAGGGCAACCATGTTCAAGGCACATGAGTTGAAGGAGGTATGAAATATCAACACAGTGATTCCAGTGGTGAAAGAATAGGTGTGCTGAAGCCTAGAGACGTGCAATCTCCAACCCTCAAACAACCTCTACACTCCTCTCCTCTTTTTTGCACCTCCAGTTGTCACGTCGTTAAGCTCACGGTCGGCATTGGAGCCTGAAAGGTAAGATCCCCAACCGTCACCATAACCACTACTTACCAACCCTCCAACCGCACAATTTGTCGCCGATTTGATCAAAGACAACCTTGCCCTGCACAGCCTTAGCTATCCCACAGTACATTATTACTAGCCAAGTTGCAATTCATATTTAATCTTTACAATTGAGCAGTCACACCTTATCCACGCCATGTTGCTCGGATGACTGATCTAGAGGACTTTGACAAATCTTGAGGTGGAGTTGTTGCAATGATAGCCGTCGTGAGAGACAACCAAAATGGTAGAGATGTTGAAGATGAGGTTGTTTTTATTTTTTATATTTTTCAATTAATTTTAAGTCAAAGAAAGTTATGTTTTTGGGTGGAAATATATGATTAACATATTTACTGTATGAAAAGATCTTTAGGTCAATTCTTGGGCGGGAAAATGTTAATCACTCATAATAAATGGAATTTCATCTAACAAGAGTGGACGAGGAACCTCTTTTTAAAGAACTGAAAACAGCTGAATAAATAACCAAAAAAAAAAAAAAAAAACTAGATGGGGATATTATTGAAACGAATCTCTAAAAAGAAAGTATAATTCATATGGACAGGAGAATTTTACGTGTGCTTCAGTTTGGTATATTTTTTTGTTGATGGCCAATCATCTATATATATGCTTTGATACACAATTCTAGTTATATAATTATTAAATTAAAGGATGCTTAATTCTCCGCAATTACCCACTTAACACACTTACAAAAGAATGTTATCTAGAAAGGCTATGAAAGAAGTAAAGAATAGAGCATCAATGAGATATAATTAAATTAGTTTTCTTGCTTGTGAAAAACTCAAAGGCAATTGGAAATTGCAGAAAGGAAAGAAGAGAGTTGAAACACACACTTGGCAAACATTAGTTGAGATGAAAATTAAAAAAGGAAAGAAAAAGAAAAAAAGAAACTGTGGGCTCTTTGATCCATTGAATTCTTACGTCCAAGGTTCTCTATTTTGAGCTATTCTTGTAATGGTAGTCTTTCATATGCTTTTTATCATTTGTGCTTTAGAAATTGCAACCAATTATCATTCTCTTGTCGCCGCATCTTCATCGCTTTCTCCATGGACTCACTGTTTAAATTGCCTTGAAAAACTGTTCATGACATCGCTCAATAAAATGATATTACGAAGCGATTAGAAAAGTACCCTATTTTCTTCTGGTTCAAACTCGATTTCTAAAATAGTGTAAATGTTTAGAATTTGATAGAATTTACCTTGATTCGAACTTTAAACACATTTTTTCTTGAAAATAATGTTGAAACAAAAAAAAAAAGTTTTGACAGAACATGTTCATAATTAAACAATGGTCAGCTTGTATTCAAATCGTTGAGTTCTTCCATTAATGATATATAAATAATAAACATAACCCACATAATGTTCAATGAAATTAAATTAATTACCATTAATATGCATCATATGCCCTGATGTAAGCTTTTCCGGTTAAACATCCAACAGAGAATGCCATGAAAACCGGGTACCCAAAGTTGAAATTAATAATTTAAATAGAGAAGAAGAAGAAAGTGCTAGTTAATAATATCTGACACAGCTTCATCTCTCCACATGAGATACCGATTTTCAAGTTTTTTTCACGTTATATATATTTAATTAAATAATTTATGGTTTCTGGATTTGCAGAACCAGCAGCTTTTACAGAAACTTCAATTTGTCTGAGGATTTTGATAATTATAAGTAATCTACCATTTCAATCTCGATAAGATATTTACATTTCCCGAATGAAAAAGGAAGCATAAAATAAGAGAAATTTAAACGAAATCTATACTATAACAAGATCCCACGCACCAATCTTACTTGCAAGCTCATCATCCACAGAACAACCGCGCAATCCTCCAGAACAAAGCCTGTAATGGGAGCTAGAATTTTTTTCGAAAAAATAAGGAGGAGGAAAATTTATTATTAATGGATCTGATGTGAGGACTCAAGTAAATTCATGTTCCCTCTTTGAACCTGATCACCACCACTACCACTCTGCAGCTGCACCTCTTCCTCCTCCAGTTTTTCATTCTTTTCACTACTGCAAGAACACATTTTATTACTTCCATTACCGAAAGAAGACGATCCACTGGACATTGGCATGGCCAAGAACGTTGGTCTCTGCTCTCCAGCCATAATCACCAATATCTTCTCTTCAAAAACCTGAGGTGACTTCTTAATTTCACCATCATTTTTCCCCTCTCCGGCCTCCAAATCACGCTCTCCGTTCCCATTCTCCCCGCTCTCTAAATACCCGGAGAGCTTCCAGTAGGAGCAAGCGAGAATCAAGAGAGCGAAAGCGATCAAACCCAGCATGGCCGCCAAGCCGCCGAACAAATACGGCACTGGAGAGTGCCACGGCGAGTGTGGCAGCGAGTCATTTCGTTGTGCAACGTGGGTGGGTTGTCTGGGAGTTTCCATGTCTGATTTTTTTCCGAGATTTTTCGACAGAAAGAAAAAATTATTGTTTGTTTACAGAAGAGTGAGGGATGATGAAGAAAGAAAAAGCAATTGAATTGTGTTGAAGTTTGAATGATGAGAAAAAAGAGATCAACGAAAAGTGTCATTTATAGACAAGTAAAGTGAATAAAATAAAAGCTTTCCAGTGATTTATGTCGTCATTTTATATGGCCACTAGGGTTCTCGGCGATTATCAAATACAGTAAAATGGTATGGATTTATCACGGCATTTTTACATCTTACCAATAATTTTATATTATCGGGATTAAAAAAATCACGAGAATTTCAACATATATTATATCTGAATTTTTTAAAATACCAAGTTCGCAAACAGTTTTTAAACTTATGCAAATCAACAAAATATTGTATATTGAACAATTTAAGTAGAATTTAAAAACTTATGATTTGGGAGGACTTGGAAAGGTTAAATGGCACGTATATTGGAGGCATATGCGTACCATTTACAAGAGAGTTATTGGAAAGAATAACAATGGAAATAAATGAACACGACATTAAGAATAAAAAGTAGAGAGGGAAACTAAAGTTTCTTTATTTCCATCATGACGAGATCAATAAGGGTTTGTGTTGTATGATTATATGTTCATAATAAGGTCTATTTGCACTCAAATAATCCAGTTGTATAGGCCCCAAACAACTGTATTACACATTTAACTTTAGAGCTTTTATCTCTTTGATTAAACAAAGAATTAGATTAGATATTAATCATACGTATAATTTTAGTTCTAGTCGATCCTTTAATAGTAAAAACATGATTTCATATACAGTATTTTGAATGATATTAACTTGCTTTTGATTGAATTTGATTAGGTTTGTTGCCAAAATAAATATTCACTAATAAACAAACAAGCTTAAATATTGAATCCCTACTATTAAAATTACTTAATTAAGGTAAATTTATTTAATTACAAGTCTAGAATAAAATAGGTACTAAATTTGCATATTATCCATTTTGTCTTGATATGAGCATGGTGCATGAACACGTTGCAACTGACGAATTCTCTAATTTATGAATGGAGGATAAAAACGGCTTCAAATATGCTCCTGAAAACCTAAAACACTTGGCACTTTGTAATAATGAATAGTGAAAAAAAGCATGAGGAAGGGTTTTGTAAACGTGATACAAACGACAGGAATATTGAGTTGTTGAAATATTTTCATTTCCAATCCAACTCAATTCTGGCGAATATGAATATAACGATCATATAGATTTTAACTATAAATAAATTAGAATATTTTGTGCCCTGACATCCTTAAAAACTCAATAGAGTTTGGTTCCAGAAATGACTGTAATTCTCGCGCAATATCATTTGACATTCGACATTTTCCAGGGATAAATAATGAGATTTCTTGGTGTAGGTCCTCATTATTTCCTCTTTTTGAGTTTGTAACGTATATTTTCATATTACTTAAAAAGAAAAATTCTACTAGTAATTACAATATTAAGAAAGTTCTAAAATATAACGTTTTTTTTTTTTTTTTTACAGTTTTTAATGTAAAAAATATTTATTAAATTTCTTTCTTCTAGTGCTTGCCAATAAATGTGCCTCAGATTAAAACGTGAATCACTGCCTTATATAGATAAGGAAACTATTTTCTTTCTTTTATAAAGTGGAATTTCTATTTACTGCTGTCATAAAGACTCTAGCTTTTTTTCTTTCTTATTCAAACTATTTGACCTCAAATTAAATTGTATAATGAATTAACTAAGTTTGAGTAAAAAAATTGAACTATTTTTATAAATAATTTAAATTTGATTAGAGGTTATAATTAAATTGTTTTTCAAGTTAAATTCGAGTCTCAACTTATCAATCTCGAATTAGGTCTTATTTAGACTTAATATAGATCAAATTTAAACCTTAATGGAAACCTTGATAATTGACATCATTATCAATTTGTTATAGCTGGATGGTAAATCAAAATTTTATATGAATTTTGAACGATCCTTGGCCATTAATAATTTTCAATTACATACATCTTGAAAATGTGGATGATAATAATTATATGATATATAGATATCTATGCAATCAGGAAATTGGTTGACATAAAAAATGAAGAGATAATTTTTTACTGTATAACACGATGCTATTGGATAAAGATGAACAAAAGCACTCAAATTCATTTAATCCTCCACTTTTTCTATGAAGGGGATAGTTAAGTTTTAACAACTATAAGGTGAGGTCGGGTCCCAATCTGAGTCATCTTCACTAAAGGAGTAGTGGGCTCTATTTATTTCATCATCTTCCACCACTCAACGTACACGCCAAGGACAAAAATTCTTCAATTTTTTTTTCATTAATTTATTTCTTTCCCATAGCCATAAGTCCAAATATTCGTTATTGTATAATTTAATGTAATGTTGTTCATGTCTCCACTGAGATTATATATTTTATTTATTCGATCAATTTCGTAACAAACATATCCAAACCAAATCCCACTTCAGATTAGTTTATTATTATGATTGTTTTATGTTAACTAAACGTATCTGTCTTCAACCTGATAGGCTAAATCTTCTTTTTCCATTGTTTCACTTTCATGAGTTGTTTGGAGCTTGGATGCCTTTTAAATGGCTAGTTTGGCAGCAAATTACTTGATAATAAGATAACACTTAAGCTATTGCTTGCTGATGTGGGAAAGATTTTTCTTTCTTTAATAATTTTTTTGTTCTTTCTATTTTTTGTTTTCCTTTGGAGCTCGTTTAATTTAGAACAGATCTTTTTACATGACTTGGTAAGTCTAGCATAACTTACATTCATAAGACTAAGTTTAAGGTTCATAATCCACAAACAATAAACCAAGTATCAATTACATGAAATTAACACATAAATAAACACTTATTGTTCACTCAAGAAAATTCTAAAACTCGCTTACAAACAACAATTTATCCTCAAATTTGAAACACTCTGAACACTCCACTCTATTGTTCAATTTCCTTTTGAATTTTGTGGTTAAAATCTCTTTAGCCTTTAGCTTTCAAATTCCTTTAAGCACCAGTAACAGACAACTAAAAAAAAATTACAGGAAAGACTCAGATCTAGGTTTTTGGAATAAAACTCAAAACTTGAATTTTATTTTAATCAAACACCAAGAAAGCAATTACAGTCCTCTAGCCTTTTTATTTCTGTCTACTTCTCATCTTTTCATTCCAAAAAGAAACTTTACATGACTATTTATATCAACAACAACAACCCAAAATCAGAAAAAAAAAATATCTACTCATGTTAAAAAAAATCCAACTGTAAAGAAAATCTGCACCACACCTTCCTAATTGCTGTGAAAGGAGTCAAGATGAAGACATATTCAGCTGAGAAGAAAAAAAATATGCTCGACAACTTTAACCCTTGCTGCTGAAAAATGAAATAATAAAGGTAAAGCAAAAAAAAAAAGGATCTCGTCCCCATTAACTTTCCTAATAGCATCACTTGTCTGTTATAATAGAACTCTGCAGTTTTTTTTTTTTATTTTTAAAATCATTCTTCACACAGACGTAGATAGAGATTACAGAACAAAGCAATACTCAAAAACAACAAAATGGACCCACACAATAACCCTAAGAATCAACACCCAAACAAGGAGAAATATACTTATTTTGTTTTAAAGAAAAATCCCAACTTAAATACCCAACGAAAATAAAGATAATGATGACATGTGCCATGAATCTCAATAGTATGTTTGAATAACTCATAACTAATTCCAATAAAGAAAATTTAGGCTATCAGATGTCCTTAGATGATTAACCTAGTCCAAATGTTTTCGCGTAGTATAATTGTGTATACACATTTATAAATGGAGACGTAAAAGACAAACATGAACACAAATTCTTCATAATTTATTAAAAAAAAAAAAAACATACACACAGATTGAATAAAATTATCATTTTATGACTTTAAAGGTTTAGTTTAATGGTAAGAGCAAGAGTTATCTAAGATGTTAATTTATCTTAACAGTCATAGGCCTCTAGGATTATCTTGTCAGACAATTAGCGTTAACTAACTAGAATAAGTATAGATTCTCGAGTTTTATATATATATATATATATAATCATTGTAGTTAAGATTAAAAATATATATATTGATGAAACCAAGGAAATAAAAGAAATTTATAATAATTGAGAGATTTAAGTGTAGAGATTTCTTTTGCAAAATATATAATTAAAGCTAAATCCGAAAAGATGTAATTCTAAAGGTGGATGTAAAACAACATGTGACGTAAAGATGTTTTGGATTCAATTTATGGAAAACTTCCAGATTCAATTCTTACATTTATATAATTAATTAGGCTAATTTCTATAGTGCCGTGTTTAGTGCATCAACAATCCAACTCAATATTCCATCTTTTTCATTTTTTTTCTTGGAAATTATCATGTGCAAAATCTTTTTCCTGTAATTGCATCCTATAATTGATTCTTAACATGAAGATAAGCTTCTCAATGTATCAGAATCTTTCAGCTTTCGAATCAGCTAATTGAATGAGACTCACATCAATGAAATAATTAATCATCCAAATTACAAGTATTAACAGATGAAACTTTCTATTACTGACGTGGGATTTCCACTACCTTGATCTTTATCGATGAATTATTTAAATAACTTTCTGTGGGCTGCCTAATTATGTAATTAAGTATTAATTAAGAAGTTGGGTTACCACAACTATGATGACTTTCCTGGCAGCTTTGTTTCAACTAATAATTAACCTTATGATAATTAAAAAATTTTAGTGGCCAATCTTTAATCGAATATATGGAGGATAAGGAAGAGTTGGCCCGTTGCTCATTAACTAATTAACTACTCAACTTAGTTGATTTAATTAAAGGCAATATTAACTAGAGGTTAATATAATATTAAAAGTGGCCATCTATAGAAATAGGTGGAATGATGTTGGAATCTATAGTCACAAATCACAAAGTTAATTCGTAAAGGTAACAGAGAGAGACGAGCACTTGTTCCCTACGTGGGTGGAGATTTATATTAATGTTAATTGATGATGCTTATTGTAAATATCACTTCCTTAATCAAAATAATTAAATTTCTAGTAGGAAGGTCATTCAACTTGTGTTCTATATGCACCTGAAAGCAGTGCTAGGATTAAAAATAAAGAACAATATAAGTAAAGCCACCACATGAGATTTGTATAACCTTGTTAGTCCATACAAGGGCTTCAGGGAAATTGTATTTGATAGAATCGGACCACCAAATCAATAAACCTTGAGAGATTAACTATTATTTTACAATTAAAATCTGTTTGAGATTTCATATCTTAACTAGTTGTTTTATATGCGGCGGATACATATGTGTATATGTATATGTAACAAGCACATTAATAATGATATGTGTTTGAGATTTCATATCTAAAAATTGAGTTTGGTAGGTTTAAAAGATGTAGTCGGTTTGGTTAATAAAGACCCCAAAAAACAAGAAACTAAAACGAAATGAAATTGATTTGTATATACTTACTAGTTAAGTGGAATAAACTGTCGTGTGTGATAAGACCGAGAAAGATTTTCCATGGAAAACTTTAAAAGCACAAAGCTAGCTAGTAGCAACCACCATTGGAGCGCTTAAAAGAAACTTCAATTAATAAAAAAGCCAGTCGCAAAGCTGCCATATGTGATAATGCGTTTTCTTTCTCGCATTATTGAATCTACATGCTGCCTTTTCTTAGGGTTTAATTTGTAAAAAATGTGACCCATATTTAAAAAATTGTTTTACTTCAAATTTCATAGATGATGAAACAAACATTTCATCATAGATAAATGAGTGTTTCAAACAATGACTTAATAAAATTGGATCATTTCAAATTAAGAATGGTTGCTCCAAACATCATAAAAAAAATAACGATTGTTTCAAAGAATTTGTCATTATCCACCCCAAAACACATATTAACAAACCATTCCAATGATCGTTCTAGGCATGTCAAATTGCTAAAAGTAAAATTAGAATGGGAACGAGCTCACTCTGTGTAGAACAAGCAAGGTAGAAGTATGAAATGGATATTCTATTCTGATTGAGCAAAGAATTTAAGTTGAGATATTATTTGTATTTTAGGTTTTACTATATAACAAAAACTCTAGTTTAAATTATTTTGAATTTTAAACATTTTCTTCAAATTTTAATATAAAACAATGGTTTCACGGACCTAATAGACACATTATTGAATCACATAAATTTGTGTTTTGAGAATGATTATTTTTGTCTTCCATATTTTTCTCTTATAGCTTATTGTGTTATTGATTTGGATTACTGAAATAACGACATAATTAACCATTTATGCAATCTGAATTATGTCTCAGGACTCTTGTGTATATTTATATCGTTGTCACCAAAAAGAAATAAAGCAAGACATTCCGAATATGAAAAAACAAGTAGAAAAATAAAGAAAATGAGAAAGACTTGTGCTCAATTATTTATGTGAAGCAGTGTTTGAGTTTTCTACTCAAATAAATTAAAGACAGACCAGCGATGGATGTCCATTGCAACACAATTATTGCAAATCGTCAAGAAACAGAAAGCATTTTGTAGAGGTAGCTCCTTCATAATGAAAATCTATTCAAAAATTAAAGCAGAAAAGTTGGTCAAGAAAACTTTAACCTAAAAAAAGAAACTACTTTTTTGCTCAAATTGATTGGGCGTGGGTTGCAACTTAATCATGCAATTTCTGATATATTTTTTAATTTTCATAAGATAAGATAATGAAAATGAAAGACCCTTTCGTAAATCATAAATGTACTTGTGACTGTTAGACCAAGTCAAGAAGCGGTCCAATCAAATCAACCGATGGTCAAAGGACTGGGGACCCAGTAGCTAAATTTAGAACTATGGCCTTACCCCATACGATCCACTTTATTGTTTTCAAAGAAGTATTTAATTTGTTAATATAGTTTAATTAAAAATTAATAATCTGGCTAAACCATGATTAAATGTTGAATTATGAGGCAGAGGGTTTTTTTTTTTTTTTGGCACGAAGTACTCTTGGTTAAGTTAAACTTTTTTTTTTTTTTTCACATATAATAAGAAAAATTTCAATTTAATTAACCTTAATTCAACTATAACTTTTTACGTTTTTACAAATTTAATCAAAAATCCACGTGTATCCAATTATACATATTACATATATATGTATAGATATAAAAACACTGATATTTAAACGATATCACGCATAATTGTCACACATAATACATGCAATGTGCATATTTGGATTCAAAAATTTTAGAAATTCGTTTTACACCCCCATCCCCAACGACATCACCACAAGAGATGCAAAATGGCAAGTATTGACTTACTCTTCATGAATTCGCTCTTTTGACTCTTCAAATCTTTTCATATAATATTTTAAACTTTATATAACATAGTTTTAATTGTAAATATCATAAAATTCTACATATAATGTTTAAATTTAGATGAAAATTTCAAAGCAAAATTTCAACCAATTTTTAAAATAAATTGACATGAAATAACCAATTTTCTATAATCTATTCAACAATAGTTATCAAATCACAATTTTAGACAATATTAATAACTAAAATAGAATGGAAATCACTTAAAATCATTAACAGTGTTATATTACTTTACTATATACGGATATAATTTCTACATAAATTTTATTCAGTATGTGTGTTTAGTACACATAATCTAATTGAAAAATCATCGATTCGTTAATTATTTAGGTTGCACATACCACACGTGATTAAGTATACACAATTTTTTTATTAGAATCATAAAAATAGAAAAAAATTAAATATTTTTTAAATATTTAAATTAATTTTCCTTTTGTCTTTCTGACGGGCAGGCTGACCCCATTTGGTCAGGATAATTATGGTGCGGTCCAATTGGCATGAAATTTGCTAGTAATTTTGAAGAAAGTTGGCTCTAGTGATCGCTGAAGAAGCCCAAACAAATCACACTTACCAACAATAAGAGACGGTTCACCTTGCAACAAGACATAAAGTAAAAGAAGATTTGCAAATCGTCTCATTTGGTTGCGACTTGATATTTCTGAATAAAGTAAATTTATATGATCTAAGGAATATATATATATATATATAACGTAAAATCTTATATTTATATTTTTTAAAATTTTTTAGTTAAACTTTAAATATATGATTATTATATTTAAATCATATGGTTTAAAGGTAATTTTTTCAATCAAGTTTAAATAAATGACTGTTGTCTCGGGGCTCAAGTCCCTAAAACGCAACCGAGCTATGCTCTGGTCCAACAAAACTCGGTTGGGGTCAGTTGCAACAAAGCTATTTATAGACACAATGCATCTAGCAAAGCTCCACTTAGATAACAAAAGCCCAATTTAACTGTAGAACAAGAAGTAAAAAAGCACATTTACAAAATATGTTGTGGCCCGAACATTTGTATTAGAATTTTACTTTCGAGTACAGTACTTACAAGGAATGATAGAAATATTTGTTCCGTGACGGTCACCGAGACCATTAAGTGTGAGTGGATAAATGAGGAATCGTCTTAACTTTGGTAAGAGACTGAGTCTAATCAGAACAGCCATTAGCATTTTCACATAAAGAACAAGGGCCGATGCACTTATCTTAATGGCGGTGCCTCCCTCCACATTTCATAAATTTATCACCCAGAATCATTAAAAGCATTTTGTGTGGCGCTTGTCTCTTGACATCCCTTAAGAATACTGCTCTTACTTCACATGGCAATGGCATATGCCAGCAGATCTTTGCGAAAATTAATGGGTCCAAGACTATTTGGTCAGTTATCTATGGAATAAGAAAATGATCATCTCTTACCAAACTGGGATTCAGTTTTTTGAAGTAATTACTTTTTGTTGACTGAAAAGAGAACGTACAGGACAAGCAAGTCAGTTTAACTATTAAATGTTCTTAAGCTGGCCGAAACAGAACCTGCTGAAGAGGGTCCCCTTTGATGAGTTTTCACTCACAGGTTGCAGCCTTCATACGCAAGAACCATTAATTAATGGCCAACAGCCATAATTTCTCTAGATTCCAAATTGAAAGTAAGGTTGGCATCTCCTTGTTCGACTCTTTGCAGTCGTAAGAGTGAATTCAAAAGAAGTCAAAACCTGAATAAGGTTAGCTCAAACTTAACTCAAATCTAAAATGATAAATTCAAAATTGATTTTAACTTATTTAATTGACAATGAGTTCATCAAAGAAGAAAAAATAGAATTAGAGATGATGAAGAAAAACCACTAAAAATGGTGAAATTCGATGAAGAAGATAAATTAAATTAGAGCTATCTCTAATTAAATCAGATAATTTGATTCGAAACTAAATTAGCTCAGATTGTAATCAACCCTAGTTTTAAGGATTAGAGTCCAAATTGATAGAAAGGTTGACATCTCCTTATTGTCGCTTTGCCCTTTAAACTAATATGTATCAAGTAAGAGTAAATTTCAGTTAAATCAAACTCAAACAAGAGTAAATTCAAACTCAGTTTGATTTTAAAACTATTAGTTCGAGATAGAGTTTGATTTGCTCGATTGACGATGAGTTTGTCAAAGAAAAAGGTCATCGAAAATGAAAAACAAAAACACCATCAAAAAATGAATATATTATCAATTCGATTAAGTTGTTCAAATAATAATATTTGAGGTATGATATTTCTCTTTCTCCTAACTGATGAATGATTCATGTTCAAGCTTCCCACCTTCATCAAATCACCCCTGGTAATATCCATGATTTGACATGATAATAAATCTTGTTTTACGCTTCTAAAACGCATTTGACTACCAGATAGAAGCATACAAACTATAAATATCACGTAAATAAGGAACATGTGAGAGATTTGAACACGACTTTTGTTTATGATATCTTGGTAATGTCTGACAATAATATTTGAGGTCTGACATTTCTCCCTCTCAAAAGTGATGATTCATGTGCAAGCTTTAACAAACGACACTTAATTGGACAGAAAATAAAGGTGAAAGAGCATCAGAACAAGCCAGTAAAATACAAGGAATGGTGAAATGTGAAAAAGTTGTAAGGTAGTGAGAAAGCAGAAATATAAAATGTGTGGAAGGTGACTCAGAAATCAAAATTGGGTGCCAAGGTGGTGACTTCAAAAAGAGAACAAAATGGGGCGAGGAGAGTTGGTTTCCTCATGAGAAGACACACACAGGGTTCAAAAACTGTTGCTAAAAGGTCACGGATGCACCAGCACCATGGCTCCCACCAAAGGTCGTTTTCTCCTACACTTTGCCCTGCTCACTTGTTTCTATAACAAGAAAGCTTACCCACTCACCCTAACCCACGGGAGAATGTCCCTTCCATCCTTTTAAATGCATTAGAATCTCAAAATGTTTTTTTTTAACCTCTGGGATCTAAGGGTATTTATCTACATCTGAAGACAAAATATAATCTAAGATAAATATTTGTTCCATTCAAGATATAACTGATTTAAGTAAAAATAAAATAAACACCGAGGAAATTCTTTGCAATTTAACTTGATAAACTTGATAAAAAGATGCAACAGGAAGTGTAACCACATAGAAAAATGGTAGAATAATCGGTCCTAAAGGATAATACTGTTAAAAAAATGATTCAAAGGATAACTGACCAAGTCTTTATTTGTTAGGGTAAAAAATGTTTCTCAATAATCAGGTCTCTAATTAGTGGTTAATCAAGGTAAAAAATATCTTTTGATAATTGTTCTTAATTTAATAGTTGCTTGTTTTCCTATTAAAATGTGTAGAGACTATTATCTGGATGATGTGATAAAATGGAGTGAAGGAAAATGTATTTCTCCTTCGGCCAAAAGACTATTTCCACTTAAGGTTTGTTTAAATAATAAAATTATATCTATCAAATTTTAAAAAATTAAATATTTATTTATAACATATAATTAAAAGTAAATTATGATAAGATGAAGGGCATAAAAGTAAATTAGACTTAATTAAAAAAATAAATTTTTAGCATTTTGAACTTTGAAAATAAATTATATAAAAAGTTTGTGGGGCCGATTTTAATGTGACCCTAAAAGTAGGTGGGAAATGGGTCACATTCAATTGTTTAGCAACGACTTATTACCACCCATAATTTGAGGTAAGGACAAAGTCCTATACTCTAAATTTTAAATACTAAAAATTTTAATTTTGAATCAAATTTAATATTAAATCTAATAGTAAACAATAACTATTCAAAGGTACTTTTATAAATTTAAGTTTAAAATTTTATAAAATAATTAAATAAATTTTATATAAATATAAAATATAAAAAAATTTTAAAATGTATTAAAAATTTTAAAAAATTAAAACAGTCACTACCGTCAGTGCTAACAATGGTAGCCGCTGATAATAGAACCAAATGGTCACTTCCGATCACCTGATTCAAGGGGATGTCAGTAGAGGTAGCCACCTCCGCCTGAAAAAGCAATCGAAAATGGTTGGAAATGGCTGGCCTTGGTCCCACCAATCATATCCAACCATTGTTTTTAGAGGAGACAGCTAGATCTAACCACCTCTGTTAGAAAAAGTAGTCCAAAATGGTTGGAAAGACCCGGTCTTGGTTCCACTGACCATTTCCGACCATTGTTTCTAGGCCGCCTCTACCCAACAACCAAGTGGCCAGAAACGGCCATCTGGTTCTATTATCGTCGGTGATGGTTGTTTTAATTTTTTAAAATTTTTAAATTTTTTTAAATATTTTTTGAAAATTTTTATATTTAAAAATTATTTTATAATTTTATTTTTAATTTTTTTAAAAGGATATTTTAGTTATTTTATTTAAAAAATTAAAAAAATAAAATTTGGTCCAAAAGTGAGATTTTAGATTTTTAAAACCTAAAGGGTGAGATTTTGTCAACGCCTCAAACTATGGGTGGGAATATCCTTTGGCCTAAAAAGTAATATAACTACGAAGTTCATTTTCTTACTTTTAATTCAAATCAAGCCTCTTCATTTTCCCACAAGATTCATTAGATCTACTTCCTCCCTTTTGTTTTTGTATTCAAAGTTTGTTGTTTTGTTCATCAGCTTTGTCCTAGATGGAAAAAGAAAATTAAAAAAATAAGTTTTTTTTTTATATTTTCACTTTTGCTTTAGGAATTTGTTTGTATATTTATCTCTTCCTCTTTGATTTTCCTTTTTTGGGTATCTTATTTTACTAAATTTACCTAAGATTCACTATGGAAAAAGCTTCGCTTTTCAGATTTTTTTCGCATGAGTTTCTTCCTCGTAGTAAAGTTTGATTTTCTTAATCTATTTATTAACGTTGTTTTTATTGATTTGGTGACCGCGAATGTTGTGTGTATATATACGTGTGTGTGTGTGTGTGTGTGTGTGTGTAGATTTCAGAGAGAGAGTCCAGGTTATCTTCCTTTTAATAATGGAAAAAAATTGAACTTGAGACCAAGACTTGTAAGAAGACGGTGAAAATGACAAAACAAGTATATACAAACACTATTTCAATGACTGCATATGATCGTACTATTTCTGTCACAATGACAAAGGCTTTTAGATCTAAATCCCCATCCAGATCTCCACTATCAGAAAACACCAACCAAAATCACCAAAGGCTTGACATAAGTCCTTGTATTGGTGGTGTCCTTCTGTAATAGGGTCAAAAAAAGAGGGCTACTTTACAGATTTGAGATCCGTTCACTTACTGATGATTCATCTTCTTCCCCTCATGCAGACACCTTATTGACAAAGTCCAGAGAAAAGGATTTGGATTGATGGATAAGCTCCCTAGTATACCTATGTCGCAACCTCCGCCCCTCTCAGTTTCTTCCAATGGTTCTTCTACTTCCAAAAGGAATTTTTGATTCATTCCTAGCAGGTGCCTATTGTTAAAATTTCAGATGACATTACGACTTTATATTTTGTAGATTGATGCAAATTTTACTTGAATCTTCGCAATTTGTGGACTGAAGCGTTACATGAATATATAAATCAATGCAAAAAACTTGAATGCATTACAATATTCATGAATCTATTTAAACTATGAAAAAATAGCTGTGTTTTTTCAGTACTTGTCACTTAAACAGAACACAATGTATAAATACTGTAATTTTGAAAGTATAAAAATTAGATAAATATTGGAATTTTGGAAGTAGAAAAAGTGAAATTTTTTAATAAACACCATTAAAAATTGTAATGTAAAATGTTGCAAGAATAATTATTAAAAAAACTGTAATTTGAAATCACAACCATAAAATAATAATTATCATTTCAAATAATTTATTGTAATTTGAGTTTGAGGGAAACTGGGTTATTATATTAAAAAAATAATTTGGTTATTAAATTAAAAAGGGTAAATTAGTAATTTAGTATTTTTTCTAACAAAAAATACTAATAGAAATGGATGATGAATAGGTATTTGGTGTTTCAAAAGTTGGCAGGAGAGATTTGTTAGTAAAAGAAACCTTGGAGGGGAATAGTGTTTTAGCCTTCTCCTTTCTAGAAATGTTTCGTTGCTTTTGTAAATCCATAAGAAGGCTAATCAAGTTATTATATTGTTATGCAGTGTGTTATCCAACAATTTTTGCTTTCTCTTTTTATTCAATTCCTCTATTCCTTTGCCTGTGACACATTATTGTGTGATCAGAACCAGATTTCAATCTTTGATTGGCGAAAACAACATAGTGAAAGGGTGAATATAATATGGCAGCAAATGAGCTTTCAACCACTGTATAACAGCCCATACACATCTTCAACGGAGAGAAGTGTGAGTTTTAGAGCATCAAAATGAAGACCTTGTTCAAGTCTCAAGAGTTATGGGATGTGGTTGAGCATGGGATTAGTGATGCAGCAAGTTCAAATGAAGAAGAAAGATTAAATGAGAGAAAGGACTCCAAAGCCTTGTTTTTCCTTCAACAAGCAGTACGTGAGTCAAATTTTTCAAGAATTGCTGCAGCAAACATTGCAATGGAGGCTTGGAAGATTTTGAAGAAAACATTTCAAGGGTCTACAAAGGTAATTACTGTTAAATTACAAACTTATTATTGTGAATTTGAAAATTTGTCCATGAAAAACAACAAGTCTATGAAAGATTATTTCTCTGAATATCTTGTTAATAAAATGAAGTCAAATAGTGAGAAAGTTGCTAATGAAATTGTAATTGCAAAAGTTTTAAAGAGTCTCACTCTAAAATATGAGCATGTGGTTGCTACAATTGAGGAATCTCATTGTTGGACTCTCGGTATTTTGATCATAACAAATATATGTTAAAATGACTAATATAACTCTAACATGAATATATTTATGACCAAAAAGGGATAAAAACATTATTTTTGTAGGATAATATAGACACACAACCGTGTCTATTTTAAATATAACTATGCTCAGTTAATTTTATGCTCATGTGCTTAAAATACAATGTTATGTCATGTCCCTATGCTAAGGATTAAAGTTTTGAGCTGCTTCATATTGTTCATACATGATTGTGCAAGAATACCGAACGATTGTACAAGTATATTTCAAGACAACATGAGCAGGTAAGTTATGCAATCAATCTCATGTGTGGTCAAAGGTCATAAAGTCAATGCACGACCGTGTTCGTGGAAGACATACGATTGTGCAAGTGAATTTTCTAAGCAATATGGGTTATTAAGTTGTGTAGCCACATTGTACAATGTTCAAAGATCTAAAGTCAAATGCATGACCATGTGCGAAAATTCAATACGATCATGCATACAAGGAAAATAAAGAGAGACACTATCAAGTTATTCATGTCGTTGTGTCAATGTATGGTCCATCAAAGTTAACAATCAAACAAGTAGTGCACAACGATGTATAATTAAAACACATGCCTGTACATGATTTTAAAATGAAGAAACAACACAACAAAGGCATGCAAGCCTTTCATGTAGAGTTAAAGTAGTCAATGATACAAAAGCACAACCATGTGTTATTACACATGCCCATGCATAAGCAAATTTCTTGATGTGCAACTTGTGCAGTAATCGTGTTGTGATCTCATGCAAGGCCTTGGACTTCAAGGAAACATTCATGGAATGAAGAAGCATGACTATGTGTACAAAATACATGATCAATTAGCTTGAATAAAAATATCATTTCATGACCTTAAGGGTTTAGTTTAGTAATAAGGACAGAAGTCATCCAAAGTATTGATTTCTTTAGTTTGTGGCTGCGGGTTTAAATAGTCATAGGCTCTTATGATTATTTTAACCAATCAGTTAAGATCGATCAGCTAGTATAAGTGTAGGTTCTTGGGCTATATATATATATATATATATAAAATTTCATTGTCAATTTTGTATCATTGTTGTAGTTAAGATTAAAAATATATATTGATGAATCAGAGGAAATAAAAGAAACTCATAATAACTGAGAGATTTAAGTGTATAGATTTCTTGTGTAAAATATATAATTAAAGCAAAATCCGAAAAGATGTAATTCTAAAGCTGGATGTAAAACAACACGTGACATAAAGATGTTTTGGATTCGATTTATGGAAAACTTCCAGATTCAATTCTTACATTTAAATAATTAATTAGGCTAATCTCCATAGTGCCATGTTTAGTGCATCAACAATCCAACTTAATATTCCATCTTTTTCATTTTTTTTTTCTTGGAACTTATCATGTGCAAAATCTTTTTCCCGTAATTGCATCCTATAA